>ULGS01000006.1:2666709-2838308 GCA_900519055.1 Yarrowia galli | reverse complement strand
CCAACCCCCCCCCACCCCCCCCCCCCACCCGTAGTACTCGTACTGTACCCTGCCCCTAGCTAATCTACTCTAGCCAAAGAGCTTGGTCTAAAAAATACCTCCTTTGCCTGGGAGCTGCGCTTCGCCTCGTAAACTCGCACTTGCCCTCTTGATAAACGGTTGCACCCACCGCTCCTCCACTGCGGAGCCACGAGTTACAGTGATAAAGAGAGGTAAAAGGATACGTCCAAAAGAGTTTGGTTGTTTCTATTAATACTCTCTTTCAGAAGCTTGACCTACGGATACAGTATATTGTACATACACCCCCACATGAGTGGCACACAGAGGGATTGCTCAGAATGATTAGTCGGTCGTAGACATTTAATATCCGACCAACCGCCAAGACGTGTCTCTAGCGTGTTCTAGCGGGACGACCCTTACTTCGACCCTCGTCTCACCAACACAATGCGTCACTGTGCACCCAACCTGCACACTGTGCAAACCACATGCGCAGCCCCTACATGATTCTGCTTAAAAACGCTTTTTTCGCAAGGCTGTTCCCTTTGACTGTAACTAGCAGCACGTATCGATGGACGCTGTGGAGTGTACTTGTTGCCATATTTAGCCACGGGCAGATTAGGTAAGATCCAATCTCCCGATCGTCGTCGAAATACAGTCGCTTCCGCTGTACGAATCGAAGACATAAAATTCGGTTCACTCCAGAATAGCGCTAGAGCATGATCTACAGTTACAATAGAACGTGATAGTAATAGCACTCTGCTATAGATATGCAATAGAATGTTCCATGGATGCTTATAACGTGCCTTTGAGCCTTAGAGCCTCAGTACCTATATTCAATCCCTACTCAAGCTGTTACCTGGTATTTGTTTATATATCATCATATTTCACAAATTCATTGCTTAGTAAT
The DNA here is from genome assembly GCA_900519055.1 of Yarrowia galli. Classification (NCBI taxonomy): domain Eukaryota; kingdom Fungi; phylum Ascomycota; class Dipodascomycetes; order Dipodascales; genus Yarrowia; species Yarrowia galli. The sequence continues at coordinate 2,837,401 of ULGS01000006.1, read as the reverse complement.
ACCACTAGTATCGGTTATCGTAACCGGAGTTGCCGCCCTGGTTGTAGTAACCCTGACCGCCCTGGTTGCCCTGGCCACCCTGGTTGTATCCCTGGTTGCTGCCGGGGTAACCCTGGTTGCTCTGCTCGGTCTGGTAGCCCTGGTTGTACTCCTGGCCCATGGCTCGCTGACCGTACTGGTTCTGACCGTAGCCCTGGCCCTGACCCTGGCTCTGGTATCCCTGGCCCTGGTTCTGGCCGTAGCTGTCCTGGTTGCCGTACTGGTTGGAAGACCCATAGCCGGAGGACTGGTTGGAGGATCCGTACTGGTTACCCTGGTTACCACCGTAGGACTGCTGCTGGTTGGACGAGCCGTAGCCCGAAGACTGGTTGTTGCCAGAGTAAGAAGACTGCTGGTTGCCACCGTAGCCGGAAGACTGCTGGTTAGAGCCGTAGCCGGAAGACTGCTGGTTAGAACCGTGGGCGGACTGGGAGCCGTACTCATTGGAGTTCTTTCGTCCATGATGCTTTCCAGAGTTTGAACCCGAGTTGTAGTCATTGGACTGACCATACTCGTTGGAGTTCTTTCGTCCGTGATGCTTACCAGAGCTGGAGCCGTACTCATTGGACTGAGATCCATACTGGTTGGACTGAGACGATCCGTACTCGTTGGAGTTCTTTCGGCCGTGGTTCTTGCCAGAGTTGGACTGAGAGCCGTACTGGTTGGAGGAAGAGCCGTACTGAGACTGGCTGGACTGGTTGCCGTACTTGTTGTCGTCATACTTGTTGGACTGGTTGGACGAGCCGTACTTGTTGTCAGATCCATACTTGTTGTCATCGTACTTGTTGGAAGACTGGTTGCCGTACTTGTTAGACTTGTTGTCATCATACTTGTTGCCAGATCCGTAGTTGTCAGACTTGTTGTCGTCGTACTTGTTGCTAGAGCCGTACTTGTTGGAGTTGGAACCAGATCCATACTTGTTATCGGCCTGGTTCTGCATACCGTACTGAGACTGGCTGTTTCCAGAACCGTAGTTGGAGCTCTGCTGGTTGCTAGAGCCGTAGTTAGAACCCTGCTGGTTGCTGGAACCGTAGCTGGACTTCTTGTCGCCATATCCAGTGGTCTGGTTGTTACCACCGTACATGCCCTGGTTGCCCTGGTTGGAAGAGTAAGAGCCCTGGCTTGCCCCTCCTCCACTCTGCCAGGAATCACTCTGGCCAGTGGTGTAGGACTGCTTGCCGAACTTGCCAGCCATGAAGGAAGACAGGTTGGCAGTACTGGAGGCATGGGAGCAACCGCTGTGGTCGCCCTTATCGTGCTTCTTACCACCAGTGTTGTTGGCACCGTTGAGAACACCATCAGGAGACAGACCGTCCAGAACGATCTGCTTCTTGGAGCCAAGACCATTGATCCAGTCCTTGACAGTCTCCTTCATCTGCTGCTGCAGAGGAGTTCGGCACATGGAAGGATGGTGCATGACCTCCATCATTGTGTCGGTCACGGAGTTGGGGTCAATGGAGTTATCGGACCAAGCCTTGACCACAAGGGGGACCGTCTCCTTGACGATAACAGCAGCAACCTTTCCGGCAGGCTCGTTGAGGTACAGGGAGAAATGGTCCTTGGAAAGCTGAGAATGAGTGGGATCGGTAGCTCGAGGGTTCTTCCACACCTCAATCTGATCATCTCCAGCAGTCACCTTACCAGCACCAGCATGAAGACCCTTGGTAACAGCAGCAATCATGGGCTTGACAATGGGCGAGATGAGTCCGAATACAAAGAGAGACAGAGTCTCGGAAATCTTCTCGGAAAGAGCAGACAGGCCAGGAATGCTGTCGAAGAACTTCTCCAGACCGTACATGATGGCATCTCGGAACTTGAGCACAGGCATGATTCGACCTTCAATCTTCTTGACATCAATGTTGGACAGATCGGGGGTGGGGATCTTCATCTTGTTCTGGATCTCGAGCTTCTGGAAGTCGCCAGTAAGCTGGTTGGGGTCGTCGTTGAAATCTCGAGAGGAGCCAGTGTAGTTGTTGGCGTAATCGGGACCAGCCTCAAAGCCTCCGTAGAGATCTCGAGTATCGGTCTGCATGTCTCGCTCGTAGGAGTCGAGCATGTCGGCAATCTCGTGTCCGGACATTTCTCGCTGGCCACCGGAAAAGTCGGGAATGTTGGGCAGACTGATGGGCAGGTTTCGAAGGTATCCCTTGAGCATCTCGGTGACCTTGGAGTCAGCAGCAGCGGCAACATGGTTGTTGACATCCTCAATCTCAACCTCGGAAAGCGAATCGTTGGCAGCACCGATCAGAGAGTGCACAAAATCGAGACCACCAAAGGTTCCGGTGATGAGAGGGTAGACCTGGTTTCCATGGAGATTGATCTTGGTGTCTCGACCAACATGGGGGAAGACGTTGAAACCCATCTCCATGAGCACAAGCTCACAGTAGTTGGAATGGGCCGGGAAATCTTCCAGGGTATGCAGAGCCTGTCCCAGTAGTCGTAGAGCCTCGTACTGGTTCTCAGACCCGCCCTTTCGTCCCAGAGCGATACATTTGTGGATGGAATCACGCACATAGACGGAAGAGGTGGGCCAATCACCTCGCTCGTTGCTGATGTAGTTCTTCATTCCGGTTTCGGGGTCGATTTCCAGCTCAATGGGTTTCACGGGACCTCTCAGACGTCGATCCAGACGAGGAGCATCTTCTCCCTCTCCGTAGCCCTTGGGGTTATCGATATGTTCGTCGGCTCTGTAGGTTCCCAGTCGCTCCTCGGTCACCTGGAACTCGCCGGTTCCGTAGCCAAACTCCATGATACCCAGAATCCACACAATGGCGGTCAGAAGCTCGGAAGTGAGACCCTGCTTGAGAGTGGCGATATCAATGGCCTGAGAGTAGTCTCGCAGCCAGTTTCCAAAGTAGACCCGCTTGATGGCCATCTTGTCGAACTTCTTGCCGCCTCGCAGCTTGGACAGCAGACCGCCTCCAGCAGTCATGGCCAACATAGCCAGGGTGTCTTCAATGTCTCCATGACGGAAATTCTGGCCCTCGATCTTGGAGATGGAGGGAATGTTGCCGGCTCCAAAGGCGTGTGCGAACGAGGCACACAGCAGCAGAACCAGCACAAATAGCAAAAAGTTGTTTCCCATCTTTAGTTGGTTGTTAAGTTGAAGCAACGACGTTCAATGTGTGTCAGGTTTGAAACCCACCCCATTCTGATTAGGTTTGGCTCAGCCGCGTTCATGCATTGGTGGGCCACACGATAAAAATAGGTGTGGGATTTAGATCGGATTTAGGGTGTGGGCTTAGTGGGAACTTAGCCGTCTTCCCCTGGAGTGATTGTATAGTCTAGGGGAGGGTCTGTGGGTGTTGTTTAGGTGTGTTAGGACTGGAAATCACGTGATCTATATGTTTTGACCACACATCAATCCCTCCACTCAACAACTTCCTAAAGCACTCACTGACATCAACGTGCGTGACACGTGTGCAATATTATTTGAATTATCATCACAAACTCTATACCTGTGTGGTGTTTGATGAGGGGTGTATATTACGAGTACTGTTGAGGATGGTGGGGTGTACGGGTATATGAGCGATGTTCGCGATTGATAACACGCTTTATTGAGTGTGGTGGCCAGACAGAATCGAACTCGTGACGTTTGCTGGTTTCGGAATGTGTTTCAGAAAGTTGCAGGCGTTCTGGTTGAACCCCTATATGCAGTGAGTTTGGCTGTTCCAAGTGATTGAGACGAGGTCTTCGAAGCGCTCGATTGGAATCTGAAAGTTGAAGTTTTGGTGTCAGAATCAAGGCTGACTAGACAAGAGGTGACTGTTGATGCTTTCTGACAATACGGGTATCACTTGTGGCGGCAATGTGGTATTTGCAAAAGTACTTGTACTTGTACGTTTCAGATCGATGACATCCAACAAGTATAACACACTGTTATGGGTCCCTACACCATGAAGTGGCGATGCCTGCTTGGAGCGGAGTAATAGTTTTCCGAGCAGATGCGGAGTTATTTCGACAGATGTTAACCGAATAAGCCACAAAAAGAGGCCGAGCCTTTGAATACCAAATAGGGACAATAGCCTAATGGTGGACCCATCGTGTCACACAAGTACACCTATCAACCAGTGGGGTGCACGGCTATGTGATACCACAGGGGGACGAACTGTTCTAACGACAACTATGAGCTGTCCACTCAACAGATTTTCCTTTAGCAGTTGACATTCGAGGTGTGCTAGGGCAGTGGACCCTTCTTTGAGTTACTCGATTCGAATGGTTGCTCGTTGTAGGGCGCTGGAATAGAGAACAGATCAGGCAAAGTCTGCAGTACAGCCGACGGTCAAGGTGACCAGCCAGTCAAATCTCAGCTCGTTCATGGATGGCGGGAATGAATGACAAGATGCCCTATCGAGAAGATGGAGACATCTCTGTTTCGTAACGTTGGCCGAAGACTGGGTCTGAAGGATTCTGTGGTTGACGACGTTGCTGTGAGGTGTCAACGATGGAGACCATCTCAGACTTCATCAACCTATTCAAGAGGATCTCCCGAACCCCAGCCTTGCTCAGACGAACAATATTGCAGACTGTTCATTGCACAGAGCCACTCCCCTGTCTCAAACAAAACAAAGCGAAGACATCCAATAACCACACCAGGAGATTGCTAGAACTGTTGAGCTCATCAACGTCGTACATTTAGTGTGGCCAATCGTCGCTTTCTCTTTCTGCGATCCACTTCTACGAAATCAGTTCAAACGGGAGGGCACCTAGCCTACCAGTAGATTGCATTCATTGTATTCATGTAACCAAAGGGACTTGAGCAATGCAACTACAACGCTACCATCAGCGTGTCCAGCCTCTTCAATCAGTGTATGTACTTGTGGTGGCATCAACTATCGTTGTCTTTGACAACGCTTACCACCATTGACCACCACTCTCAGTCATCCTGATGTAACTGATAACCGCGTTGTCTCAGTTCGTTCGACCAGGGGATCTTGGCATGAGGCCATTAACGTCCTGAACTTGACAGCTCTTTGTCTGGACAAAAGCTCTCGATGCAGGACCATCCAGCCTCCAACAACGTATTCTACATGTGGACATGGCACTTGTGAGACGTACATATGCAATGTTTCATGTAATTAGCGCCTGTAGCTGTAGCTAACGTGTGATTGCCGCCGTTGAAGTGGCACTGTGGAGGTTGCTGTTGAGTTCAGCTATTGTAATGTTCACAGCAACTGTCCATGTCGTCCTTGTGAGCTCTGTAGACAGCCATGACGGCTTGAGCATCCTCCACAGACGAGTGTTCTCCCGACTGAATGGACAAGCCGATTCCGCGAGCGAGATACTTGAGTTTCTGGGGCCGATCTCTTCGTGCAAAAGGTCGATGGTCCTGGCTGTCTCGCAACGAGTACTTCTTCCAGTTGATCTGCAGAACAAGCAGGTCATGTTTAATCGAGTGACCAACCAGGATCTTTCCATCAATGAGTTTGACCACAGCGAGTCTAGCAGCGTTGAAGTCGACTCCTTCGAGAACCAGCTCGGGAGTGATCCCGCTCACCTCCGTTCTGTAGTCAACAATGGGCCGTGGACCTTGCACAAACTCATCCAGCAGCACGGCGCCAAAGTAATCGACCAACGAGACTCGAGCAAGCTGGTCGTGGGCCCCCTCCGGACCAACGCCCACAAATTCACAGTCTATGGCCACATACAAGTGAGCGTCACATGGAGCCGTGGAAGCGTCCTCTGCCGACACGGTGAGACTCATTGGATAATAAATGCAGGGTATCAATCAAGCAAGTGAAAAAGCTGCACACAAAAGGGAAATACTGGAAATATACGCAGTCTCAGACTTTCGGACGTTGTATCGTTATTCCTCCTTTTGTTCGAGCCCGCCTCTCTCTCTCTCTTTCTTTCTCGTGGCACACTGTATGTGTGCAGAGTGTGTGACACAAACGAACGTTAAGATTATAGTCGCTTGTATAACTAAAACCGGGAAGCAAGCTTTTCTGTTAGCGTGCCCTAATAGACTTTTCAGGGAAGCCAATATTGTTTGTTTAGGGGGTCTCTTCACGTGACTCTACAGCCCTGAAGGACGCGCGATCTACCAAAAGTGTCGCATGCTGTTGCTTCTTTAGCCATTGTGCATTGGCACGAGACCCAGTGCAGCGTATTCGAGTCGTCGAGTCAATTGATCACTAATTGATTGGATTTAGGTGACTTCGCGCTCCAACGCCCAAATCCCCAAATAGTTCGTAAACAACGATATAACCACTAATGATCTCACCTGAAGAGTCATATCGTAACGTTTGTACCTCGTCTTGGCGACTAGCTTATTCGAGCCAGCGAATTTTATATCTATGTCTCACTTGTATATAGCGCTGAAGTGATCAAAATAATCAGCTGCAATCAAGCTCCGATAATCAGAAACCTAGTCGTTGCTACAGTAGCGTGAAAGTGGGGCCTTATCGCGTATAAGCCAAGGGAGTTCTCCACTAGTGTTCAATTGGCCTGGTTGACGGCTTTTGATGATGACATTACCTACTTGTACTCTCCCCAGATGATCCCGCCATTCACCCGATACACACATGCACCAAATACGTGGACAGATGACTCTTCTTCCGTGTCCCATGCATGTGGACGAAATCTTGCTGGAGATTATCTCCGCCAACTGAGACTTGCACGGCTTTTAGAGATTTGAGCCAGACAGAATTGGCTGAGGTGATAATCCACGGCGTGGCGAAAACACTGGCCACCTTTTGTCTTTCAGCTACCCCCCGAGATTGATTATCTAGATAATCTAACTTAGCACCAAATACACTCAAGTGTATACGACACATTAACCGGGGTGGAAGCGAACACGGAACAGAGTCGTTCCGTTATATCTGATCATGTACCCACGCAGTGCCCTACCAGATGCTGTTCCATCATGACAGCCGTGTCTGATTATCTCCCTACAGCATCTAGAGTTCTGAGATTCAGCAACCGCTTCAATTTCGGGTAACAGCACAGCACTGTATCCATATCGGAAGCCAATCATAATACCTCATCTCCGCTTGGGAAATACGACCGCCAAGCAGGTCAACCTTTTGGACTCTCAGCAAGCCAAGCTGACCAAGGGCGTCCCTTCCTACAGTAGCACTCAAGCCTTGGTCTCAGCGTGTTTTAGCCGACCGCCCAGTGGCCCCGGCTCAAGCCGGCAGTGTCGCCATTTGCGTCCTTGTTTGCTGCTCTTTGTTCTTTGTCTGTCGTAGCCAGCGTTTAACCGTACATATTGGGGTCCGTTTTTCTTTGTCGCGTGAAGATCAGATTTTTTTCACACTGATCCAGGGGGCTGGGCCCGTCTCATAGACCGACTTATTTGCTCGTATGGAGAGTTGTTTATTCCGAGCCGAACTGATGATTTCAGATGGATTCAGATTAAAGCCGCGACTGAGAAATCACGTGACACCACGAAAACCCCGCTATCGGCTACCCCCCTGATCCCCTAGGGGAAGATCAGATAAAAATTCTCGACTAATCAACCCAAACCGAGAACAACGTTATAACTCTAGCGGCAGTAAGCGTTGATACACCCTTGTCTTGGCGGAAGGAAACGTACGGTGGTGGTGTACGCGAAAGAGCCAATGATGAGCGGCTACCGTGTTCTTGTAGCAAGAAAACGAAAAGCTCAGAGAAAAAGAAGCAAAACCCGGCGGAACAAGTGCGATGATTAGAATTCGCTATTAGCTCTTGCAATTAGCACGTCTTCAACCAATGGCTGGCAGTTCGGTTAATGGGGTGCGTCACCGCGTTTGTTCTCATCGAGGGACTGCTGAGAGATATCAGATCATACTGTATATTGCCTTTCATCTTCCAAGCTTTCGGCTTTTGACTAGTGGATGGTAAAATCGTCGAACGAACTCCAAAGCGTGTAGAATATGTATCTCTACAGAAGATCCTTTCGATTACTTTCCACCGTAGCCCGTCTCGGATCCGCCATGTCTTTCTACAGCACATTCTCGACCGACATATTCCAGGCACATGGTCTTGCCAAGACTCCCTGAGTCGGGAGTGAGCCCCGAAAAGAATTGGCTCCAGGTACAGACACAGGCACAGCATGCATGAAGACTCCCTTGGGGTGCGATGCAGTTGCTGTCAATTTGAGCAGATTATGAGACCCAAAATGCTACAAAAATGCTCAGTAGGGAGCATTTATGAGATCGTTCCACTTTCAGGGGTATTATCGCCATCAATTGAAGGCCCCCAAAGGTGGTCAACAGCTAGTCAATATCTCATTAACGGGCCCCTCTCCATCCATCAGATAACTCTGCCCTTGTTCTCCACAACAAAGACAAGCACAAGGTTAACCTGTAGAGGTAGGCTGCAAGGTTGTTGTATCAAAAGAATCAGGACGATCGTTGTCTGATTTTTCACTTTGTGGGTCATGTAGAATCAAAATGATCAATCAGAAAAATCAGTCGGCAGCTGTCGGCATGAGACCGCAACATAAATACCACCGCGGTCCCCGCCTCCAGATTATCAAGATCCAAGATCCAACCACAGACCTATGAAGTTCACATCTCTTCTTCTGTTGGCTGCGGCCACTGAGGCAGCTAAGGACTCCCTGGCCACCCCTGGCTACCATGTCAACTCTGCCTGTACCACTCTGACCGGCAATGTCAAGTGGGACGTGGGAAAGACCGGTAAGGGCATGACTTTCATCAAGTACTGTAAGTACGAGCCTTACCTGGGCACCTACGCCCGGTGTGTGGAGCAATATGAGGATAAGGAGAATGTCCAAAACCAGGCGTTCGACTACCTCATCGAGAGCTGTCACAAGGTCGACATCCCCGTCACCCGAGAGCAGCTTCGAGACAGTGCTACTAACGCTTCCGACTTCATCAACCATGGCGCCAACTTCACAGCCATCAACCAGGCTCCTGTCGAATTCAACTCCACCATCTACGATCTCCAGTACCGATCTGGAAAGGAGTTCAAGTGGCAGCTTGACTCTGGATTATACTACGGTGTCGCTGTCGTCGCCTGGTTCGCTCTTGTCATTCTCGTCGGCGCTATCATCAACTTTTCTTACAAGGCTTTCCCTCAGGCTATCTTTGGTCTGACTCAGCGACCCGTCAAGACCTTCCGACAATGGTTCTCTCTCCCCGCTACCTTTGGACACAAGCACTCTTCCCCCATTGACTTCAAGGTCATCCAGATGGCCACTCCTACCCGAGTCCAGTCTTTTGTTGTCATCGTGTACATTATCATGAACGTCATCCTCATGTGCGTCAGCTACGACCTGTTCGTCCCCAACGCTCGATTCAAGACCAAGGCCGATCAGATCACCCGATACGTCTCTGATCGATCTGGAATCATGGCCTTCACCCAGCTGCCTCTCATCTTCTTGTTCGCTGGTCGAAACAACATTATGATGTGGATCACCGGCTGGTCTTTCGACACCTTCAACGTCTACCACCGATGGGTTTCTCGAATGATGACCATTCACGCTATCATCCACTCTATTGGTTACACTGTCATTGGAGTTCGAAACGGTGCCATTGCCATCTACTTTGGCCGAACCTACTGGCGATGGGGTGTTGTTGCTACCATTCTGTGCTCTTTCCTCTGTCTGCATTCCATCTACTTCCTGCGACACCGATGGTACGACGCCTTCCTTTTCATCCACATTCTCTTCGCCATCATGTTTGTGGTCGGCTGCTGGTGGCATTGTGAGGACATGGGATGGATGCAGTGGGTCTACGCCTCTATTGCTGTCTGGTGTTTCGACCGACTCATGCGATTTGTCAGAATGGCCTGGAGTGGAAAGTCTTCCGGAGTGGCTCAGATTGTTGGCCGAGAGGCTCGAATCGTGCGAATCGAGGTCGACTACTCTCAGCGATGGAAGTTCTTCCCCGGTGCCCACGTTTACCTGCATTGCCTCAAGGGCACCCGAAAGTTCTGGGAGTCTCATCCCTTCACCATCTACCAGTCCCCCGAGGCTGTGGCTAACAATAAGATCACCTTCCTGATCAAGTGTTACGACGGAATGACCAACTCTCTCTTCGAGTACCTTGACAAGAACGGCAAGTGCAACCTTCCCGTGCTCATGGATGGTCCTTACGGATCCCAGCACCCCGTCCACAAGTACGACACCTCCATCCTCATTGCTGGAGGTATCGGTATTACTGCCACCTACGCCTACGCCCAGGACTCCATCCAGCGAGGCCTCAAGCAGCACATTGTCTTCATCTGGGTCATCTCTGACGATGAGTACCTCAAGTGGTTCTCTCAGGAGCTTGCATTCCTCCAGTCTGCTGAGAACATTGAGGTTCGACTCTACCTCACCCGACAGGACTCTCGAAACGGCGGATCCAACGTCATCTCCGAGAAGAACGTCGGAGTCCAGGAGACTATGGTCCACTCTTCTTCTGACGAGGCTTCCGAGAAGCACTCCGATTCCTTTTCTCTTTCTTCCATGGGCTCCGTCCAGGTCAACTACGGCTCTCGACCCAACCTCTGTGAGGAGATCCCCAACATTGTGTCCCAGGCGGCTGGAACCACCTCGGTCATGGTCTGTGGTCCTCCTGTCATGAACGACGACACCCGAAAGGCTGTCTGTATGTCTCTTGACTACACCAACAAGCGAGTTGACTACTTCGAGGAGGCCTTTGCTTGGTAATCACGATATTGCACAAACACCAACACCACAAAATCAAAATCAAAACGTTCTCACAAGAGATACTAATTTATGTAACGAGTAATGATATTCTATCAATAATGCTATCGAGTCAATTCGTAGATGTGGGTAACGGCTCATTCAACTTCTCAGTGTGGCACTCAGCACGTGCTATAGACCTTGTAAAGGAAGAAGTAGGATAAAGAGACACAATGTTTTTGCACCTTTACCTGTTGGTCCTTCGTAAACCTCCAAAATGGCCAAAAAATTCGCGCGATTACATAATCCATCGTCAGATAGCACAACCCACTTTTTTCTTAGATTTCAATTCCCGGTTTCTTGGTCTAGTTGGTCATGGCATCTGCTTAACACGCAGAACGTCGGCAGTTCGATCCTGCCAGAAATCACTTTTTGCCCTTCACGAGGGCCTCGTTTTTGCCACCCACCATAACATCTCTGATGATCATAAAAGTCCCCCTTTCCCTGTGGCCACTTCATCACGCCTTCCGTTCCTAGCCCACCTTTTATTTTGCACTAATTGCCGAACGCGCCAATCCCTTTTCAGTTGACACACTAACAAAACGGCCTTCTTACTTGACGCTGTAATTACCAACTCTATCACCCGCTTAGGCTCACTTGAGACATGCATGAGACAATGATTACCCGTTAGATAACCCGATCTTGCATAATTACATCCCACACCACCATCGACTTCACAATGACTCGAAGACAACGGGCCCACCTGGGTGTACGCCCGAGCGACACAGAAGAGAGGTTTGTGGTCAGAAATGTGGCCTACTTGCTCGCAATGTGTCCACTCGAAGACGTGCCCCCTCAACTTGCTCTTATCAGAGACAGAGCATATGACTATGCTGCCCCACCAGTGGAATGGAACGAACTAGAGGAGTACCTGGACTCACGAGATGGTGTTACCGAAGAGCTGAAAGCTGCTCTCAAATATTGCTACGACGTACTTTCAGACGCCAACGAGTCACTCTTCATCCCACACGTTTACAATGGTAACGGTCTTGATTTCTTAGGAGGATTGGGTCCGTATCATATGTGGCTGGGACGAAGACATTTGACGCTGGAGGACTATCAGAAGGCACTAGAGAACGATCAGTACAGTTTTGGAGAAGGGTATCCCAATTTCAGCAGCCTGGAGCTCATCCAGAAGAGCCATACTGGTCAGTTCCCAGAAGAGGAGATCGGGTACAATTGCATGAACTTGTGGTACTTGCGCCTCTTGGACAACCCTCTGTCCCCGTTGTTTTTGCATGTGAAGACATTATTGAGGTATGACGAATTTCCTGATAATTGGTGGCACGTGAACTTCCAGGAGAGGAAGACGGCAGTCAAGAACGACAAGGCTGCAGCACTAGTACGGAGAATGATATCGGCAACAGAGCTGGCCAACGGACTGGTCACATTGACTGAGCTGCGAAGCGGGTATTTTTTCGGTGTCAAGATCCCACCTGATCTACTACCTGAAGATCACCCTGTCTACCAGGGACAGTTTGACAACTTTGTGCTTGGACATCGTCATTTGACAAAGCGCCATCGTCAGGAATACTTGAAAAGCTGGGGCCAGTACATTTCTCCACGTCTACAAAAGTTGCTTGGATTCAAGGCGAGGGAAGGAAAGCCGCTGAGAGACACTAGAGGTGTCAAACACGCCCAGAAGGAGCTGTTTGGAAAAGGCTCTGTTCGACAAAACATTGCTAGACGTGAACTATCCGGTAGCAATACACACAATCGTCTCTTCAGAGCTTCTTTTCTGCCTAACCCGATAGGCAAGGTCATTCAGTGTGAAGAGTCTCGAACCTATTGTGGTGCTTATTCGTCTGATGGATCACGGTATCTTACCATCAACCAGGACTCGATAGCTACTCTTTACAACGTTGGTGCCGACGGAGTTCCAACATACCTTTCAGACACCATTCCTCTTCATTCGAACTCCTGGACCATCACTGACTGTGCATTTGCAAACACTTGCAACAAATGGGCTGCTGTGGCTTTTGACGGCTGTTTGTACATTTCAGGCGACCCGGACGAGGGCGACGATGAATGCGACTTTGAAGAAGTCAACACTTACGGCAATGCGGCTGCGTTTTCGGTGAAATGGAGCTCTGACGATCGACTCATGTTACTGGCGAGATCCGCCCGACTCGGTTACACCGTCATCGACTCAGAAACAGGGAAGTACCTATATCGACGCAAGAGTCTATCCGACATGAATGAAGCCACTTGGGCGGTAGGATCTGACAATGTCTTCTTTGGAGCTATGGATAGTGGAACGCTTGATCAGTTTGACCTGAGACTCAAGGACGCACACGTTCGTTCGTTCGTGGGTCATCTGAGTGGCCTGACATCATGTGACGTGCATTCAGATGGCGTGCATGTCTTGACAACAGCCAAGGACGGCAGATCTAAGCTATGGGATGTCCGGAAGGCATCACTGCAACGAAGCGGGGAGTATGTTTCACGCTCAGAGTTCAACCAGTACCGTATCAGAGCTGACTACAGAGAGACTCTGAGTTATCTTCCACCCAGTATGGAAGATCATCCTCTCGATGAAAGTGTGGTGACCTACTCTGGAGCCTTTGTTGTCAAGAGTCTTGTCCGATCCCGTTTCAGTCCCTGTGGAGGGTACGTTGCTAGTGGCTCAGCCGACGGAATAGTCCGTATCTGGAAGCTTGATGGAACTCTGGCTACATGTCTGAATAGTCATCAGTCACTCAAGACAGCTACAGATAGGTACCTCGACCCCGCACTGATTGGTGCCCGTGCTTCGCTCTCATCTCTCATCCGCGACGTTCAATGGCATCCCAAGTCGAACGCTTTGGCAGCGTCCATGTTCATCAGCAGTCCGGATGACGGGCTCGCACTGAGAGAACGTTTGGATAACCTGCAAGGGGTGTCTGTAGGTGGAGCTTTCACGTGGCAGACCTTCCAGCCTCAGCAATGTGGTGCTACAGTTGTGCATTCTGTGGGCACCGACATGGACCTGTTTCGAACCGAGAAGGACGAGATCAGTCTCAAACCGTACATTTACGAGTGTCCCGAGTATTTCCGATCAGAGGATAGAGTCAGGGGTGATTCAGGGTACTCCTTGTCTGAACGATGGTATGAGGTGCACGGTAGTCAGGAAGACCCGTAGCCTTAGATCCTTATTTATTCCCGTTAACTAGGGTCAATCAATAGACTCATTTTAGATAGACAATATCATTTAACTCAACTATAGTCCCAACTGGAGTCTCTCTTGTCACGTCATGCATGTCCCACCCACCTCCGCAACAGAGTTCAATATCAGACCCAAATCCATCATCACTTTTACCAGCCCAAAACACGACACTGTCAACACATTCAAGATGGCTGCTGGAGCGTCTCTGAAGCGGATCAAGGTGAGTATCGACGACCCTGACAAAATGCTGAGTCAACAACGGCCCAAAACTCGACTTTGCAGCTCCACATTGTACTAACCCAGAACATTGCAATCTCGCGACCCATTCTGTATGGAAACACAGCGACGCCACTGACAGAGGAGGAGAAGGCGAATCCGGACGTTTCCCCGGATCACACACACAGCTGGACGATTTTCGTGCGATCACCGGTTCTTGACATGAAGGCCGACGCGGCGTCCATTTCGCGTGTCAAGAACAAGTTGGCGGTTGCAACTAACAAGAAGGAGGCCAGTCCAGCTCCAGAAAACAACCACGAGCTCGGCTTTATCAAGAAGGTCGTCTTCAAGCTCCACGACACGTACGCCAACTCCACTCGGACGATAGAAGAGCCTCCCTTTGAGGTGACGGAGACGGGATGGGGAGAGTTCGAAATCAGCATCCGGATCTTCTTCCCCACGGAAATGGGCGAGAAGAACATTCTGCTGTACCACCATCTCAAGCTGCATCCATACAAGAAGGACAACATTCCCGCCCAGATTGGAGCACCAGGAGGAGCCCCCAACGCCAACGAGGATGACGAGAACGCCAATGTCCCGCAACCAGTCGATTCATACGTCTACGACGAGCTTGTGTTCAACGAGCCATCGGAACAAATGTTCGAACTGCTCACATCTCGACCTGGTGCACTGCTACCCGCCAAGACGGACCCCAACGACCCCAGCAAGTCGTATTCGTTACAAACGGAGGCCGAGGAGTTGGACCGACTTACAGCTGGTCTGGAAACGGTGTATCAGCAGGTTCAGAAGACCAAGGAGTACATTCTGCAGCTGGAGAAGGAAAAAGAGGCTCTGTCGCAGTAGGCGAGGAGCTGATGTATAGTATAAGATATGATTTATTGAAAGGGTGGGGAGAGTGGAGGATAGGACGAGACAGAGAAGTTCTCGGACTACGATGTGTATGATACAATCACTAGCCGCCGCCACTAAAATGCCCTCCTATCCAACGACCTTCTCATAGCACACCCAAATCTTAGCGTGAAAGTCTCAGATCCGAGAGTGATAAGCCTCAACTATTTTGGGTGTCTTAAATGGTAATCGGCGGGATTCGAACTGCGTACACAGCGCCGCATGCACATTAATGAACGAAGGAGGTGCTGGTAGAGAACGGTCTGACTGGAGTGTTTAGATTGATTGAGTGATTGATTTGACCGAGGTCTGATCGTCTCACTTTCTCTCAATCAATCACGTCTCTTGTTGCCTGTCTTGTCCGTACCGACCCCATTAACACATCCAGCTATGTTCAGAATGTGTCATTTCGGTACAGCTCAATTAGAGTTTACAAGTCCCAGACGCGCACACCACCATCTACACTTCCCGAATCTCCATCACCCACGACATCCACATCAATGGTCCAGTACAGAGACGAAAACATCCTGGTCGTGAGCATTGGGTCCAAGACGACCCAGGCACAGTTTGGGCTGGCCGAGAGCTTGACCCAGGCCCAGGCCAAGGTTCCTTCTGTTGTCTACAAAGTGCCCAATCCCGACGGCTCCAACAAGCCGTTCTTTTCGAGCACTGGCGACGAAGCCAACGCCGTGTGGCCGCTAAAGGAGGGCAAAATCGTCGACCTGCCTGCTTTTGAGTACCTGCTTCAGCTGATGACTCAGACCATGCAGAAGACCAAGCCTGAGGTGCCTCTGGCCGGCTGTGCTCTGTTTCTGGTGTCGTCTACTCTGTGGAGCCGACTGCAGCTGGAGCACGTGACGCAATACGTCTTCGAGGAGATGAACTTCCCTGCGTTTGCCGCCATCCCCGAAGCCGTGTGTCTCACCTACGCCTACAACTCGCCCGACGCATTCATCATTGACGTCGGAGAGGACATGACCACCCTGACGCCCATGACGGACTTCACCATCGTCGAGCCCGCACAGATTGTCATCCCTCTGGGTGCCAGCAACGTCAAGAAGGCTCTCGGAGCCAAGCTGCCCGAACTCACACCCGCCCAGATCGACGCGCTGCTCAAGTCGGACATTTACGAGGTTCTGCACAAGGACGCCAAAAACCTCTGGTCGGCCATGAACCAGCCCGACGCTCCCGATAGAGATGAGGAGACTTCCATCGACGTGGCTGCCATTGTGGCCTCTGGAAAAACACGAGAGATTCTCGCCGAGCGGGAGAAGAACAAGAAGAAGGAAACCGAGATTCCCAACTCGGAAAAGAACACAAACACCTTTGTGGACGACGACGGAGTGGAACACACAGTCGGCCAGGAGCGATTCCACGGCACCGAGGAGCTGGTCGAGGCCATCACGGAAGAGACCGACTTGTCCATTTCTTTCGTGGACGAGTTCTCCAAGCGACAGCCTATCTGGAACAACATCATCATTGCCGGCGGCATGTCTGGTATCCATGGATTCAAGGAGGCCATCATGGCATCGTTGACCAACAAGTTCCTGGTTGCCCGACAGTCCACCTACTCGGAGCTGCCTTCCAACTTCAACACCAGTGGCCGAAACACCCCCACTGTCGGAGGAGCAACCACAGGCGGCGCAACGCCCGTCAACCCCCTGTACAGCCAGGCGCTGCAGACACAGGTTGGCCACGGCCAGGCACCGACGTCGATGCGACTGGCAAAGATGTCCGAGTACTTCAGCGAGTGGAAGGGCTCCAAGCTGGAGCGGGCCGCTTTCCTGGGCGCTCAGATTGGCGCCAAGCAGATATTTGGCACCAACATCGAGGGTGCCTACATCTCGCGACAGGAGTATAATGAGGTGGGTCCCGTGTCCGTGTGGGATATTTAACACTAACGGATGTCATGTAAAGTGAAGGAATGTAAAGTAATAATTGGATAGGAAAGAGTTGATTGTTAGCTTTGTAGTATTGATATTATATGCATGGTGTACTGTAATTAATAAATAGGTGGCTCTCTATAATGGCCAGTTCACATCTTCGTCTCCACCTCTTCATCCTGTTTGATCTTGTCAGGGTCTGTCTCCGAGTCAAACACATAGTCGTCAGTGCTTGTAGAGTGAGTGCCTGCAAATGCAGTTGTAGCACCAGAAGTGTCTCTTCCAGTTTGAGTGGACGACACAGGTGCAGCGGAAACCACAGGCATGCCCTTCTCGATATCGTTGCTAGTACCAGAATCCACCGTTTTATCGTCAAATCCATTCTCAGGCTCTTTTCCTTCATCACCGATCCATCGTTTGAAGATGGGGATCAACAGTTGAGCAGTGAGAATCTGTTCTCCCTGGAACAGCGTCAGCGGAATCGACACACGTCCAACAAGGGAACTTCCAGATCCATACTGTGCGTTGATCAGAGGAACACCAAGAGCAACAGTCTTGGCTGCTCCACAGAGCATGATCGCCACTGTGTTTCTCTTGTTGAAGTAGAAGCCCGAAATGAATCTGTGGAGCAGTTTGTAAAACTTGGTGGAGTCCTCTGTTGGGGGATGGGGTGCCAGAAGCCTAGGGATGGGCGATCTAGCGCAGGCGAAGCAGATCACTGTAAAGAGTAAGTAGATGCCAATGTTGAAGAACGGAACCATGATCATAGTGGCCTTGGGCACGGACTCAAACGCGTTATCGTAGAACGAGGTAGAGAAGGTGGCCCAGATGAGCAGCAACAGACAGAACGTTCCAAACTTGGCCAGCTTGAATTTGGTAACCACCCATTTAGTTCTCGCAGGGAACACGTTCTGGATCACTTGGCCCACAAAGAGGGGCACAAATAGTGACAAGCCCAGCTGTTTCATGACTCGTCGGTAAAGTTCTGTCATGGATGAGTCTTTGGCGGGGTTACCGAACCCGAAACCGGTCGAGTCGGACAAGTAGAGCTGTAGAAGAGCAGGAGAAACGAATGCACCCATTACGTTGCCGATTGTGACCTCCAATAACGACAACGAGTCGTTTCCTCCAGCGTTTCTGGTCATCACCACGTTCGAAGATACAGTGGTAGGCGTGCAGCCACAAATGATCATACCCACAAGCACGTATTTGTCGATTCGAGGGTCTCCAGCTGAGTAGATGGCTTTGACGAAACCAAACATGAGAGCTGGAGTGACCAGAAACGACAGCCCTTGTGTAACCAAGTGAGCTCTCCAGTTGCCCAGCTCCTTGAGCAGCGTCCTAGACGGCATACTGAGTCCCGAAATGAGGAAAATGGCCGCTACTGCGAGGTATTCAATAGTGATATCAGATCTGATCATTCCTCCTGATCTCGCGTAGTTTGGCGCGGCGTATGCGATGGCGATGGCGACGCCCATTCCTATGATGAACCATTGCGAGATCAAAAAGTCCAGGACCCTTTTCAACTTGTCGAGGAGTTTTCCCATTCTGTTCCGATGTCGGACTTGTATCGGAGTAAGCAAGAAAAGTGGTATTGATGCTGTGTGTGTGAGAGTGTGTGTAGCTGTTTGAAGTGTTAGATCAGTCGATGCCGTTGATGCAGTTTTCCGAGATGCAAATGAAACCTGCGGACTGTCTTAAGTGTGTGAGCGTGAGTGAGTGTATCTTTTCGTTAGATCATTCGGGACGGATGGATCTGCATTTTAATAGTCATGCTGCTTTGTGCTTGTTGTGCATAAACTCTGTAATCTAGATTCCTTAGGTCGTATTGATAGAGTGGGAAAAGTCGTATTAGAAGTGGCTGGATGAAGAATAAAAGCTTGTAGGGGGAATTACTCAACCTATATACCTTGATACCATGTCTGTGTCACTTTCAAGCTGCTCTCAAACTTGTTATAACACACGATATGCACCAAACCCGGGGTAAACCCCAACCGACACGGCTCCCGAACTTTGAGCAAGACGCAATGGATCTAGACAAGCGGTTGAACCTTGCTTGACCCATTACCAACGATGACATAGACGGTGGGTGACAGATGGCGTGACAGATGGGTGGCTTTTGTGAGTTGTTGGTTGTGGCTGTATGGATCTGGTAAGTCACGTGACCCCTATTCTCGTTGGGCATAGCTTTCCAAGTTATCATAAGTGTTGAATGTAGCACCCTACATGGTAATTAGGTGCAAACCGTACCCCCACTTTGAGTAGCACTTTATATGGGACTAATGAAGGGGGTTTGTGGGTTATTTATGATGGAAAGAGAGTATTGAAGGTGACTCTTTGTGTTCGTAATACGAAGTGAAGACGTTGGATCGATAGCCGTGACTTCGAGGCTCAATCTGGGAATGGTGTAAAAAGTCAACAAACTAGTGGGAATTAGTTGACCTGATTACTAGAGAGTAGTTGAGACAGAAGGGAAGATACGAGACGCTCATATTGGCCGTTAGTGGACAGATGAGAACAGACTTGGAACAGAAGATACTGTATCTCAGGGTCGTGCGATTATGAACTAATACCCAACAATACGCCCAACTCATAGCATAAGCTCTAGAGTAGCACCCTCTGTTGTTTCCACCAAGGCAATGTTGTAAAGTTCTGACGAAGGGTCCGTTTGGGGAGTGTCCATTCTGAACATACCCATACTACCAGACGTTACAGCACAGGTGTGGTCCTGATTCTTGTTTCATATAAATACCTGGCTGCCTGCAACAAATATCACCTAGTCTCATCTCCACAGACCCCCTACAACGTCAATACGACACTCATTCCAGACATCTCTCTCACCACCCGAAATTTCACTCCCAGCCAGAATCAAAATCAACACCATGCATATGGAACATTGAACACCACTCCACAGACCCACTAACATCACACTCTTTTCTCAGTATGGGCTTTCAGGATTGGTTTGCGCAAAAGTCGCGCAAGTGGGCGGCGATGCGCCAGAAGCCAGCCATGAGAGTGCTCATCTGGTCCACATGGATCCCCGTGGCAATATGTTTTCTGGACCACGCCTACTTCATTGGCCATATCAGCGGCAACAGCATGACACCAGCTCTCAATCCCGACTCGAATCTCGGCAAGCGCGACATTGTGTTGCTTCAGAAGTTTCTCATCAAACAGCCCGGGTACCTCAAGGTGGGAGATGTGGTGCTGCTGCGAAACCCCATGGATCCAGACAAGTTTCTGTGCAAGCGAATTCTCGGAGTTGGAGGCGACGAGATTGTGACTCGTCACCCATACCCTCAAAAGACGTGCTTTGTGCCCTTCAACCACGTGTGGGTCGAGGGAGACAACATTCACTCGTTCGATTCCAACAACTTTGGCCCGGTATCACTCGGTCTCATGCATGGCAAGTGTCCAAAGGTGCTGTGGCCGTTTCCACGGTTTGGAGCTATTCCCGAGGGAGGACGAGAGGCGCGAAAGGACAAGTTGGGATACGTTGATGATGTTGTTGAGGGATAGACGGGGGCTCTATCGCGATATTGGTGTATAACCACCAGTGAACCTCAACTGATGCAGGAGCGAAAACTGTTCATACCATTGTATATATTTGCATTTGACGATTTGATGATTGGTAGTAGGTGTGAGTAATCGGACTGTGCCGATAGGTATTTCTCGGACGTGGTCAGGGGGATCAGGGTGAATCAGAGTAGACTCCATTGAGTGACTAATGATATCTCTGAGAAACACACTCTACAAACCGATGCTGAAAGGCGATCAAGTTTCATTCAAGTGAGGAGGAAGCAGTTCTGTACTACTTGAGCAGCAAATTACTAAGCATGTACTGGGCGATACAAACACCCTCAACACCCCCTTTCTTACTCCACCAATACTCTGTTATCATATCGTTACTATATACATGACTCCTATTTACATCACTCCTTGGGGAGCTTGTTGAGGTACTGGGCAGGAATGTTCTCCAAAATGTCCTGCTCGGAAAGATCCAACTTTTTGTTCTTCAGAGCCTCCTCAAACACGGCGGCAGCGCCCATCTTCTCCTCCACCAGATGCTGCAGCACCCGGATGGCGTTCCAGGGAGCCACGGGCAGAGGGTTGGACTCTCGGTACTGCTTGATGTAGCTGAGGGCCTCGGCAACTCCCTCGGTGGTGTCGTTAGCCAGGAACATGAGGTACTGCTCGAAGATATCTCGCTTGGGCTGGTGCACAAAGCCCTGGTTGGCAATGGGCTTGCCCGCCTCGTCGGTGGCTCCGCTGTATCGCTCGTACTTGAGCTTGGCGCCGTATTTGACGGCCTCGATGATCTGCTCGTTCACCTCCACGCCAGAGTTGGCTCGGGGGTCGGTGGAAAAGCCGTAGTAGGCCACCAGATGTCGCTCGAGCTCCAGAGAGAGCTCGCTGTCGTACACGGCGTCGGCGGTGACGTACTTCTCATCAAACTCGGCGTTAGCCTGGGCTCGGGCCTCGGGGAGCACCTGTTGGACCTCCTCAAAGGCTCTGTATCGCTCGGCCAGCACGTGTCGAATGCCGACCATGGTTTCGCCGATTCGGTCGTGCTCGCTTCTGTAACCACCGTTCTGGTTCTCAAAGTGCAGTCGAGAAGTGACTCGCTCCTCCTTCAGCAGAATGTTTCGCTCCTTGAGACACACGTACCACAGAGAGTGGAGATCCTCAAAGGACTTTCGTCGCAGCTCAGCCACGCTCCAGGGCCGCGTGCTGCTGTCAAAGCTCCGCTGATCCCGCACAATCTTCTTGTCCTTGCAAAAGAACTGCCACAGAGGATGCGAATCAGGCACCTCGATGTTATCCAGAGTGGGCGCAATGGGGGGCTTGAGCTCCAGCTTTTTGACAAAGTCGTTGCCGGCAACGGAGCTGGGCAACGGCTTGGGCCACTTCTTACGACCCTGTCGAACAGCCGATGTGTGTAGCGATCGGATCATGGTTGTGTATGTGCTGTTGGATACAGTCGTCAGTTGAAAAAATCGCTTGGGTGACCAGAACTCTATTTGTCCCACAGAATTTCACCTCCCAAATTTCGCACGCACCAGATTTTAGCTGCTGACATATTAAGGTTTCATGTCATGTGACGGGAGTAAGAGGAGAATTGAAGGGTGTCATAATCTGGTGTTGAGAGATCTGATTGTCACTTCTGGGTTTTCCAATCTACTTGATGAACTCTTCTCTCAATGTCAGCTTTTTAATAATACAAATACCTCTTCTCCCGGTGGTAATAGATGCCCTCTCTGCTTCCCTCTTAGTAATCACTATGGTTTGATACCAGCCCAAGTATCTATCAAGAGCGGTCTGTGATGGGTTGAGTGATTCCCAAAAACTATATAAAGAGATGGAAGTACCCTGAGTAAGCCCCTCTACAGTCATCCCACATCTGATAACATAACCAACCCCCCTCTACTCACCTCCACTCACTCTCACGACTGTACAGCTGCCACCTCTATACTCCTCCCAACTTACCCTAACCCCATTCTCTCACCACCATCACAGACACTAATTACCATCTATCGACAGATACACACCACACATCACAATGGCCGACGTCGACACTTCAGGCGGCTCCGAGCCTCTTGATCTCATTGGTCTTTCTCTCAACGAGAACGTTTTCGTCAAGCTCCGTGGAGGACGAGAGCTTTATGGACTTTTGCATGTGAGTAGCAATGTGGAGGACGGTGGGATGGAGGGAAGAAGGACGGGTACATATCTGTTGATGAATCAGATCTGCGCTCGTCAGATTTGATATGGACACTTAGCTGTGTATCCGTTGCTATCAGTTGCCCCAGCGACTGTCTCGTGACTCCATCAAAACAACGACTAACCCAGGCCTACGATATCCACTGCAGTATGGTGCTTGGAAACGTGGAGGAAACAGTCTACGAGTACGTGGAGGGCAGTCCGAAGCTGGAGGCCCGAAAGAAGAAGAGCGAAATGCTCTTTGTTCGAGGAGATTCGGTCATTCTGGTCACCTCTAACCCCCCCAAGCGACCTTAGGGCATGTATTATAGTAATGGATGGTTTGAAAAGTGGAAAAGCTGTGAGACATGCGAACAAGAGGTGATGACACGTGTGGAGAGAACGGATCCAAAAGTGTTGGATTCGGCTGACTTATCATGGATCACCGTTGACGGATAGTGTCTAGGAAGGCGGTAGCTGAAAGAGCATGATAGTAGAGCTCTGATAAGCCGATAGAGGTGTCGGAATTACGACCGAGTACCTGTAGAAGTTTCTGTAGTTACCCATATCTACGATCATTATTCGGGTCTTCATCAACACCTTACTTAGAGTCCAAGTGCTCACATCTACAAAATCTATGAATATCACATGCATTAATATATGCTACTTTTATATACCATGGTCCCTCCTTAGATACTGTTTCGTCGGGCAATGGTTCTCTTGTGCTTGGCCTTGATGTTGTCCATTCCAGGAATAGCGGGCAACTTTCCATCCTCTCGCAGCTCAGTCAGGAACTTGTGACCATACTTGTTACCGACCCGGTAGATGTCCAGGAATTTGGCAAAGTCAAGGGTGGCGAAATCATCAATAGGGGGACGCATGTAAATGACGCCGGGGGTGTGCTTGGCCTTCTCAAGAGCACCCACAGACGACACATAAGCCAACCGAGCCTGGATTTCGGCCAGGTTGGGAACATTGGGGTGTCGACCAAAGGGATTCCATCGGTTCCACATGACCCAGGCACCAGACAGAGAGTCACCGTAGTTCATGGGGGTGGTGTCGTCGATGGATCCAACATCCACGGCAAACACCACAGAGGCTCCCTGAGCCTTCATCTCCGATACTGGCAAGTTATCGACGTAACCTCCATCCAGCAACATGGATCCATTGTCCGTCAGAGGAGGAAGAAGACCAGCAAGAGACATACTTGCTCGAATGTATCTCCACGCGTATCCAGAGGTGTGGATCTCCATTCTGGAATGCGTGATGTTTGTGGTGTTAGTGAAGTATCGAAGCCAAAAGTCTTCGATTCGAGAGTCGCCGAAAGCCTTCCAAATACCTCGGTTGAACTCGTGACCGGTAGTGTAGGAAGTGGCAGGATAAGTCAGATCCAAAGCCATACGCCAAAGAGAAGACACTCGTCCAGAGAACTTCTTGGCACGTCCGTAGATGGGCACCAGGTCGTACTCCTTCGCGTAAAGACCTCCAATGAACGAACCAATGGAGGTACCTCCGACGAAATCAATCGGAATACCGGCGTCTTCAAGAGCCTTGATGATTCCGATATGAGAAATACCTCGGGCTCCTCCTCCTCCGAGAACAAGTCCAATAGCCTGTCCAGAGAGTATTCTCGCAAGTCGGTTGAAATCGTCCTTGTTGGCAGAGGAGGTGCTGTAGATGTTGGCCTTGGGACGATACATGGATCTGAACTCTTCCTGGATCGTCTGGACCTTATTCTTGAGGTTGGCGAGAGTGCCAGTTCGCTTCATCTTTCGAATGCTAGCCAAAACATCGGCTTCATGACGAGGAAGGTTCATCTGGACGTGATGATGAGTATGCACCCAGACTCGAGGTTTCAACCACGCACTGGTGAGTCCTGGAGGAACGTATCGTTCAGGGTGAATGAGCACCATCTCAGTTCTGGCAGTAGTTCGCATCTTCACCAGAACTCGTTCGTATTCACCAATATCGGGCTCAGAACGAGCATCTGCGACAAGGAGAACACAATCAGCTTGGGAAATGCAAGTATGCGTCCAAGAGGATCCAGGAGGAGTATCTGCCACATACAAAACAGTCTGGTATCGATCTTCAATGTCATCAAGGAAACCTGAAAGCTTCAGTTTACCAAGAGGGTTGAAAGCATGTCTTCCCATGTGATTCAGCACTGAGGCATGGTTGAGGTGACAAGCTTCTCGTCCAACAGCCTGCATACCGTTGTAAAGTCGTCGGCCAAACTCACTGACGTCCACGTCCTGCGAAATGGGGACCACAGCAATAGTCAGGTAGCTGTCATGGTGAGCAGCCATATCAAAGGTGTGCATTCGTCGAGGAATGGGAGCCGAGTCCTCCATGAGAGAACGGACTCGAGAAGCGACGATTCGCGATATCTCAAAGGTAATACTGGGATAATGAAGAGCCAGAGATTCAAACAGAGCTCTGGGGATCTTGGCCAGTTCAGCATCTCGAATAGCGACAAGAGTGGAGGGACGTCTGGTAAGAGTCAAAACCTCCAGCTCACCAACGGACTCACCCTTTCCGTATTCTCCGATACTGGTGAGATTCTTGCGATGCCCCTTATCCTTGGGATCACCAGACTCACCTCCAACAATACCAGAATCACCCTTGCTCTCTGCCACCGATCGCACTCGACCGTTCAGCACAATGTAGATGGCGTCTGCATCCTGTCCCTCCTTGTAAATCTTCTGGCCTGCACGTACTTGGACCCATTCCATTGCAAAATCTAGGTGCAGCAAAAGTCGCGAAAGCACCTTGGTCAATGACTTGGCCATAGTCAGATGAACCATAGGGTACTTGTCAGACATACGCTCGATGGCGGCCCGAGGCAGGAAACCAACATAGACGTCTGTTCGAGCACGGAGATCGGCGAAAGATCGATGTCCGAGAATGGAGCCAATGTATCCACCGACACCTCCAGGCTGCACAGTGTACAGATCATGATAAATCTTGTGATGGTCGGTGTATCCAACCTCAAGAACTCCATCAATCAAGTAGTACAATCCAGGAGTGGGATCGTCCTGCTTGATGAGGAGAGAGTCCTTCTTGAACAAGACCACGTCCATGTACTGAGCAACATCGTTTCTGATGGTATCGAAAGGAGCAGCCATAAGCGAGTCTTCGTCGATACTTGAAGTTGATGTTTCAGATCGAGCGTAGAAAGAGTCCCGGGATCGCTCCGATGGCATACCCACTCCGAAATGACTACTGCTTCCTCCAAAAGAGTCCTGGCCAGTTCGTCGGTTTCGCAGCTCTTCGCCCAGAGATCCACTGCTTGCTCCTGTAGTGGCACCCGTGAACATGGGAGAGGCAGTGTTAGAGACTGTCTTCACCGCCATGATCGACGACTGGATGGAGTCTCGGTCAATACCAAGAACCTTGAAGATAGCCTCCACCAGAGCAGTTCGAAGGGCTGTATCTTCGCTCTCATCATCGTTACCGCTGAACGAGAGGTTCTGGATACTGGCCTTGTGTTTGACACTGGAGAGTTCAAACACGGGTCGCTCCTGTCGCGAAAGAGGCACATTAGTCAGCAGATCGCCGGGGTTCATGTGGTCTCCAACAGCCTCCAATGAGTCCAAACTGACCATTCGACTCTGACTGCTGAGTTGTCCCTGATGATTCAGCTGAACAGAGAACCGCTGACGTTTGCTGCCCTTGCCCTTGTTCTTCTTGTTGAGAGTCACAGTGTACTTCTTGGGACGGCCTCCCATCTGAGAAGCATCATAGACCTGGTTCAGCTTCTTAACAGCACCTTCCCTGAGGTAACCAGGAAGCTCGTTTCGCGCGTGGCTATTCAGGTTCACTTCCGTTTGGAAGATTTCAGGTGTCAAACCAAAGTAATGATGACCTGTCTGGAAAGTGACGCGCTGGAATCGAGTCAGAATGACTTGAACAATATGAGCGGTTGCCTGAGGAAACTTCTTTGTGATTCGCCGGAATGCAGCAGCCGGGATTATGGCGATAGTCGAGTCTGTAGCCGCTCTGACAGTCACAGACAGCTTAGCAGCAGGCTTCTCACTCAATCGAGGCTCCCCAAATTGAGGTTCCCCCTTCTGCACATCATCAGAGCCGTCAGAAGCCAACGACATGTTAGGGACATCGGAGGCAGAAGCTGTAGGGGAGTTGTTAGTACTGTCAAAGTTCTTGTGGAGCTGCAGGTCGTCAGTGAACAGCGAAAGAATGTTAAACAGCGATGTCAGAGGAGCTCCGTTCTTGATCTCGGAAAGCAGGGTGTATCGTTCTCCATTGAACATTATGGAGTCCTCCTTTCTAGAGTCAGGAACACTGGCAGGGTTCTGCACAAAACTAGACTGTTTGGCGAACACCTGCACAGTTCCCTCGACAACCACTGAGAAGCCCTGCTCGTCGTCCAGAGGCACCATTTCGTCAGCAGACAGTTTCCACGTCTGCATGTGTCGAGTCAGTTCATGGAACACGGGTCGTTCGAGGTATCCAAAGATCTTGACGGCCGACAGGAACTCGTCAAAGTAGTTGGCGAAGCCCGTCTTTTCATTCTCGTTGTCGGATTCGTCGTACATGTCGATCTCGGGCTCTTGTCGGGGCTGTTCCTGGGGAAGCCGAGAGTACACGGTCAGGTACTTGTATCGCACCACCGCGACCACCACGGTGACCAAGGAGACGAGTATGAGCAGTCTGTGTTAGAATGAAAGGGCATTGCGAGACATTGTCGCTGTGTACCGTTCGTTTCTGGAGATACTCACAAAGAAGAAAACTGAAGAGAGATGTTGATAGTTCTACCTAGCAGTCCAAGGACGTAGGTAGGAATGCCGTAACAAACCCATCCAATGAGTCGTAGAAACCACAAACCAAAGGCCCATGCCAGGTAGGACAATGATGTGTGTGCGGCGTAAGCACTTCGAGCCAAAGCATTGCTTATCACTGCTGTTTGTGTAGTTTGTGCTGTTGCAAGTGTATCAGCTGCTGTGTCCAATACTATCGAGCTAGCAGTGTCGGCTGCTTCCAAAACGTCGCCTAGAACACTTGTCGAAGAGACATCCAGAGAGTCCATGGTGTTGAAACGTGATGAACCGGGCTGGAGAGGTTGAAGGAGGTTCAATGGCGTGTATTGAAGTGCTAAGAGTCGTTGTGTTGCTACTTGTATTATTTAATGCACCACCATGTAGCTACTGCTAGGTAATCCAAGGGAACTTAATCATGGGGTACATCTGAGAAGTGAGTGCCCCGCAGGATATGGGCTGACAACTGTGAGGGAAGACGGTGAGTGTTAATATTTATCAGCATGTGACTGTATACCTTCCTGATGTCTAGCTCTTTATATACTACATCACCAGTAGTAACCCTTCTCAGACTGCCCAGTTTCTCATTTCATCTCTGCACCGTTCCAGGCAGATATGTATGTAAGGGTTAAAAGAGTGCATTGACAGACAGCAGCAAGAATAAGGGCTTTGAGCTGATTTCGGAGTGCTGAAACTTGCAGGTTGCTATATATACCTCGGAGAGGAGAGTTCCTGCGACACTAGAAATGTCATATTACCAGCCCAAAGTCCTTAGAAAGCCCCTTTAAGCCGTTTAATTACACACACTGCCCTCGCCAATAACATTCACGATAATAAAATTGGGTCACAAGAAAATGTGCGGATGGCCAAAGTCTATGTCGAACCAACAGCCTCGGGCTACATCTGCAAAAGCACGTCAAGCCTGAACAGCAACTTTGGAGATCGGGTGGTTGAGGGGTTGTGTATTGCTGACTAATGGGAGACAACTCGAGAGACATCATTCGCAGTTCTGACGTTCATTTTGGGAATCAACTAGAAGATGTTGTCGTAGTTGAGAGATAGTTAATATGAGTCCAGAGTGTTCAAGTAAGAGCCGAACGCCTTTGTCAGGTCTCACAGAATCACTTTCAGAGGTGGTAGAAACACGAGAGGTGAGTCAAGCCATCATCTTATCTCTTGAAAACATCAGGGTTATCTTCTTTACAACAATCAATAGTTCCTCTGGGCTCCACTACACCTCTGTACATCCTTAACTCCATCTGGCTTATCTCCTTTGGGACCATACATCGCCACTGGACCAGCCTGCATGAAGTGAAAATAAATTGAAGCCCTAAACTCACACGCTCAACATGTGGCGAACCAGCATCCAAAGCCGCCAGATATTAGCGAAATTGCCGATAAAAACGCCGCTAACACCGCTAACACTTGTACATTACTACCACACGCCTTCCGACGGTCCTCAACGCTCTTTCAAGCCAGGATCGAGACAAAAGAATGACTTTCGACCATCAAAATACACAAAAGGTCCCCAGACCAAGCCAAGAAACGCTCCTCGACCAAAAGACAAGACTACGCTAAAAGCCAAGCTTCCACTGAATGGACCTCTCAAGCTGAATCTCCAAACACCGGAAATTCACCTCACTGTCGACCACACAAAGGCCAAGACATGGACCGATCTGAAAGTGCCTACCAACATTGCTAGTGAAATCACCAAGGCGATCGAGAGTGCAGCCGAGCCAGAGTACGCTCAGAAACAGTTTCTGTCAATCGTCAACTCGGACATCTCGCTTGTCTGGAACTCACTGCCAGGGTGTGGAGTGTCTACCGCCTTGGACGTGGCTCTACTATCTAAACCAGATCGAATCAACGTGATGAACTCAAAGAACCGCAAAGACTTCGGAGTGAATCATCTGTTGATTGTATCGTCAGAACTCGCAGGAAAACAGCATCTTAAACGACTACTGGAGATCAGTAAGGCAAACACATCAAAGGAGGAGGACACAACCAAGGCAGAGGGTTATGTTGCCCAGCTGCTTTACCGAGCTTCCCCGGAGGCCGAGAAGGAACAACTAGCATTGCTCAGAAAAGCTCCCAGTCCCCAGGTACTCATCACAACTCCTACACGACTCATGGACATCTTACAATCAGACTTCAGAAACCGTCTGAATCTCAAACAGTTGACATCCATCTTTGTTGACGATGCTGACGTGCTACTACCTCAGGAGAAGTTCATTCTCAAATCAAAGAACCAGAAAGTCAACAGCCATACCAAGCCCCTCATCGAGCTGGGCGACTACATTGCATCTCTCAGAAACGGATTCATGAGATCTGAGCTCATGGCGTTCCCTCCTCTACAAGTAGTGTGGGCTGGAGCGACACTAAAGCCGTTTCACAAACGACTATTGACATCCTTGGGTTGGAGTGAAGGTAGACCTGTGGTTGACATTGGTCTTACTCATCATAACATGGTCAAGGCCCCCTACAGTATCACATCACCTGATGTGGATGTCAGAATTGTGACCAAACCCACGCCCAGATCGCCTTGCATGAGCGTCCCTCTTCCTCCAATCAATCTCGGACTGGCTGTGGAAGAACTACAGGATGTTATGAACATTTCAAGGGAACGAGGAGAGTACCTGAAGATGAAGTTTGCCGCTATTCGGGACTTTTACAATGACAGATACACTCAGGTGATGCGAAAACGCTTTTACAACAAACAGCTGTTCCTGGACAAATCTTACTTTGAGGCAGCTTCAGATCTCATTAGAAGCAAACCAACACAACGTGCTTTGGTCCTGACTACTCAGTCTTTCAAGGCAGACAAGTACAAAGAAGCATTTGCGGAGGTTGGTATCAATGCTGCCCATGTGGCTGATCTGGATCCTACTCGAATGGATGAGTTCTGCCAGGCTTTCTTCTCCACTCCTATAGATCCTTCTAACGAGGCTACTAAGGACATGCCTCAGGCCATTGTCTGCAACCTGCGACAATTCAAGGGTATTCAGTTACCTGATCTGGGCAACGTGATTGTGCTTGGATGGGAGTCTCTGGAGGAAGAGTCTGATTTTGCATTGATTGCCAACATGTGCAACACCAAGGAGAGTATCAAGGCTCGAAACGACGACAAGTACGAGGCCACACAGCGGGGACAGATGAGCATCATCCTGGATGCCGAGGATAGCCACGATGAGGTGCTGCTGGAGAGAATTGCATACACTGTAGCCAAGGCTGGCGTCGAGTTGGACGAGAGCGACCTGGTTGTCAAGGCTGCCAAGAAGGTCAAGAAGGTCAAGAAGGCAGAGGACCAGTCGACGGAGGAACCAAAGAAGCCCAAGAGACTGGGAAAGAAGAAGGCTGCCATTGCTGAGAGAAAGGCGGCCAGAGAGGCTGCTGCCAAGGCCCAGGAGGGTGAAGTTGGGATTGGAAGCGAGCCTGTTATTGCATCTGAGTCTTCTGAAGTTGAAGTCAACGCTACAGCTGAGCCAACTACAGGTGGAAATGACTCTACAGAATCTATCAAGACAGCTGAAGTCACTAAGACAGCTGAGGCTGCCAGTACTTCCGAGTCTACCAATGGCTCAGAGCCCACAAAAGCCTCTGAGTCAACTAAAACTCCCGAGACTACAATTACATTGGAGCCTTCGCAACAGAAACAATCAGCTTAGTTTCACGACTCAAACACTTGTACATATTTGAATATTAATATTAGATAACCATTAAAACTACTGCAGCAACTAGCTAGCTATCCACAGACCTATTCATTATCATGATGTTGATTGTTATGTATGCAAATTATCGAGACCGAGATCTGCTGGCCAACCGTCTAGGAGACCGACAGTAGTTTCTTCGAGGAGACTGGCTTCGATCTCTGTACCGAGCATCTGACCGCGTACGACTTCTGTACCGTCTTTGGGGTCGAGTCGTTCTTGGACTCATCTGACTGCTGTTCGTCTCAGTATAAGACTTTTCTTCGCTGCGAGATCTAGACCGGCTATGAGACCTGTCTCGGCTGTAGGATCGATCTCGATCACGAGCATTAGACCTGCTATCAACGCTGTAAGATCGTCCTCGATCGTCCTCTCTGTAACGTCCATCTTGACTGTACGATCGGTCACACGATCGGTCTCGGCTGTACGATCGGTCCCCATCTCTGTATCTGTCTCGACTGCAAGACCTGTCTTGACTGTAAGATCTTTCTCGACTGTAGGATCGGCGACGACCATCTCGACTGTACGATCTGTCTCGACCATCCCTGCTGTAAGATCTATCTCGACTAAGCGATCTCTCACTTCTTTCGCCCCGCGAAACCCAGCCGGTGTCATAAGTTCTCTGTTTTGACATCTCAGTGCGTTCCTTGGGATACCGTTTGAAGTCCGCTCGTTTCTCCTTGTCGTAGAGTGTGACACCAATGACCTGATGGTCAACTTGACTGCCGTTCATCCTGTAAACGGCATCGCTGGCATCATCTTTATTGTGAAAAGTGACCATGTAGTTGTTCTCAGAACCATGGTCTGAATGTTCGTATGAGTTGATCCGACGTCGAAACCTGTAGCCCAGCTCCATGGAGTCAACGTTTCGGACTGCTCCGATCCGCTCGAAGATCTCTCTGACGTGAGCAGCTGTAGCGGATCCAGGTAGGTTCGTTGCAATCACGCTGTAGGTGTCCTCATTGTCCTCCTCCTTGTCGTCCTTGTGATTCTTCTCCACCTTGTTTTCAGTACGAGTCCTTGACTCTTCGCCAGAGTTATTCTTAACGACAGTACGACTCTCACTTCGTCTGTCCCCGTTTGAATCCTCAGACCAGCGAGAAACCGTAGTGGCAGATGTACTTCCGTCACTTTCTCGTGATCGGTCCTTTTCCTTCCTTCCATCCTTGCCGTCTCCGTTGACATCGACAGATCTCTCGAAACCTCTGTTTCGTTCCCTGGACCGGTTACGTTGGCGATCTCGGCTTCCTTCTCTGCTTCTTGAACGAGATCTTGATGCTTCTCGTTCGTCACACTTTTCGTAGCCATACGATGACTCGTCTATGGTCTTTCCACGATCAACGTCCTCCGGAGTAATGTCGTGTTCACTTTCTGTCGAGACTGTCACGTTGCCGTTAGAGTCCTTCTCATACTCGAGAGTATCCCCCTCTCCTGAGCGTTTGTCTGGTGACATGGATACTCGTACCCGCTCTCGGGAATGAGACTGCTCGTCTTTGCGCTGAGATCCCTCCTTCTTTGTCGAGGTGTGTCCTGAACGGTCTGTCGAGCTCTTAGTCTGTTGGTTGTTGCTGACCGAACGACTATGGTACCGGTCCCGAGAGATATGTTGGCGGACCTCCTTGCCCTCGACAATTTTGGTGACTGTTCGACGCTCATGCTCCTCTCCCTTGTGAGATCTAGACCGAGACTTGGAATGGGAGTGTTCTCTGGACTTTGTACGTGAAGCAGACGCATCTCGACCTCTTCGTCGACCTCTGTCTTCCTCCTCTTCGGTCTCTTCCTCTTCATCAACCTCTTCGAAGCTCTCATCCTCCTTGAGATCTTTCTTCTCGTCCTCGATATCCCCTCCCTCTGCCTCGGTGGTCGCGTCGAAAACGGCGGCTTCACTGCTTGTTCCGCTCTCCGGCTTGGGCAGAATGTTGTTGCTGTCCCTCCTTAGTTTCTTTAACGGTCTCTGGTCGTCCTCTCGAACTGTGTCGTCCGAACCCGTTGTATTGCTCATGGCTGATGATGTCGCTGGTTACTGTAAAAGTTCACGGCGCTTCGAATCAAACGGATACCTCTGCAGTTGTCTCTCTCTCTCTCGCTCTCTCTCTCTCTCTACAACGACAAAGTCTGTTCACACCGTATTACCGCCCCTCTGCACCCACGAATTCTATCAATGATAAGATGATACAAGTTCACCAACGCTCCACCCCAGCTTTATTCCTGCACTGTGTTACCCTCCATGTTCCTTTCCCAGATTCATTGTGAGCCGGCCCGAGCGTGCGCAAAAGTGTTGAACAGCAGGCACACAACCGAGAATAGTGACAAAGGAAATAAGCGACCCGTATGCATCAAGCAACTCACACGCCGCGGTTGCTTGCCTTGAGGAGCAATCACACATTGTCATCAGGGCAACCAAAGAGGTATACACTCAGCATTGTTAATCCGTTCCGTTTCATGTGCTCCATAATTCATAACACATCCATCGCGGGCCGACTCTAAAATGATACTACTGTTTTCACAGCAATGGCTATCTTTCCGTCTATTTACATGAGGGTCATGCTGACTGCCTGGGAAAGTAATAGAAACAGAGTTGTGCAGCTGTGCAGATTAAAAAGTAAGTATCAGCACACAAAGAACAACACCGTCCGAGTCTGAATGCGAGACGGTTGGGAAGTGGAAAGGTGGCAAAAAGTAAAGTCTTTTGACAAGCACCCGGGGTGGGACTCGAACCCACAATCTTTGGATTAGAAGTCCAACGCGTTAACCATTGCGCTACTCGGGCGGTTTTTATTACAATTATCCATTTACTATTTGTGCTAGAAAGTTTAGTGCCCTCCCCTGGAGGAGTTGCGCCTTCCAACACCGGTAATGGGAGGTGTATTGGAGGAGTGAGCGGTTGTTAAGTCATAAGACTAGTAGACTGCATGTTGGGTAAAAACCCTAAAAGGCTTGAGCCTAATTGGGGGGAAAACTCCCAACAGCTAGTTCAGTGAAGCTGAAAAGATGGTGAAGGTCTGGAAACGTCCTCCTCTGGTGATGAACCGGATGTAGTCTCCCATGAGACCTCGGGTGGTTGGGTCTTCGGCGGAAGCCCCTGAGATGCGCAGCCCTCGTTCAATCTTCCAGATTGCAAGGCCGAGGCGGCTAGTGGCGGTGGATCTGCTGTAGACCCAGGCGTAGGTGAGGAGGTCGGGAGGTCGTGTCACAGGAGATTTGATTTCTGCCATGATACGGTCGATTGTTGGGCACTTGCATAGAATGTGCAGTCTAAGCTCTGAGAAGCTCAGCTCTTGGGTGTCGGGGTGTTTGCAGATACTGCAACCGGGGGTGTTGTATTTGAAGAGCTCAAAAGGTTTGCCCTCGAAGGCTGGTCCTGTCACTGCAATCTGGTTGAGGAGGAGGAGGTGAATGAACTCTGCGGCTTTACTGTCGAAGCCATAGAATTGGAAGAGGGAGCCACAAGTCTTTCTCCACTGGACTTCGGCTTTTTGTCCTTCGAAAGCGTCTCTAAAGGCCGCTTCCCAGTTTTTGGGCCAAAGAAGAGGTAGATCTTTTTTCCAAAGGTGTTTGAGGGCGTCAGGTGTTCTGCAGAGGGGGGCAGTGGCGTTCCGGGGAGGCAGGAAAGGCGGGATTTCCATGGGCTCGAGGAGGGAGATGAGGGCGTTTGTTTCGTCCTTGCTGGGATATCCAATCCGGACTCTAGCTCGTGGAGTGTAGAGAGCGGAGGCCGGGGAATGTCTGGTGAGATGAAGGTTGGTCCAGGGTTTCCTTTCAGCGCCTGCTTTGACCAAGGCCTCAGCCAGGGTGGCCATTGCGGTGCCGAATGAGGGGGAGGATGCTTTGGTCCAATAGTCTTTGGGACTCCAGATCGCTGGCTCAGTGGTGGAAGAAGATCGGGTTGCAACGGTGGGGTTGTGCTCAGCCCATGAGAAGGAGGTCGATTTGGCAGCCCGTTTCGGAGGCCCAGTGTAGGATGTTCTGTCCACAATGAGGTTGTGGCAGAGACGGGACTCGGGAGACTGGTTGAAGAACTGTGTCCGAAGATCATTTGAGGCGTGGGAGTGGCCACGAAGGATTCTGAAGGCGCGGATAAGTCGGAGGTTGGGGACGAAGGTGGTAAGATTCAGAAGACCGAAGCCTCCCAGGGCAGAGGGGGAGAGTAGCTTTTTCTGGGAATGGGTCACTGGGGTGATGTTCTTCGTGATTTGGCCATTGATCTTTTTGCAGGCGAGGTTCACAATGAATTGGAGTTGCTTCATTGTAATCGAGGTGTAAGGGATGACGTAGATCAGTTTGGAGAAGATAAAGGTGGCCAGCGACCATGCTCTACCTCTCGTTTCCAGACCGAAAAGGGGGTATCTCCGGATGTCCTCGCAGAGGGCGTCAAACCATTTGTCGTAGAAGGTTTTGATGTCTGTCGGGTCGCCGAAGTGGATGCCAAGATACTTGAAGATGTCTCCAACACAGCCTGTGGATGGTGTGTTCTCCCAATGGGAGTCGAGGACCGCCTGGAAGGAAGCCTGGAGAGGAGTGCCTTTGGGGAGAGTTGAGGAGACGTGCTGAATCACCGTCTTGGAAGGGTTGATCTGTAGGCAAGAAGCCTGCCCAAATTGCTTCAGGAGGACACCTGTCATCTTGAGGTCTTCTTCATTGTTCATGAAAATGACCATGTCGTCAGCGTAAGCTGCGACCTTGAGCTTGGATGGGGGTGTGTGCCGTTGGATTGGAGGTCCAGAGGCGCTGGATTTAACCGGCGCGGGAAAAGAAACATCCAGAGGGAAGTCTGGGGGGAGGCGGCTGAGGCCGTCCAAATGATGGCGAAGGCCAATGAGAAGGGGCTCCAGGGAGAGAGCGAAGAGAAAGGGAGAGAGGGGGCATCCTTGCCGGACGCCTGCTCCTAGGTCGAAAGTCTCGGAGAGGTCTTGGTTCACTCGAACTGCACTGTTTGCATTGGTTTGAATGGCGATGATTCGCCCAATCATGATAGGGCCCACTCCAAAAGCGGTGAGAGTATCGATGATGTACTTGTGTGAAACAGTGTCGAAGGCCTTCCTAAAGTCAATAGTGCCAATAGTCCAGTCCCCTCCGGAGTAGAAATGTTGGTCCAGTGTGTCGAGGTTGGTTGACACGTAACGGCCATTGACAAACCCTGTCTGATCCGGGTGGACCATTTGAGGGAGGCAGGCAGCGAGTCTGGCATTGATGAGGTGGGCGAACAATTTCATGTCTGTGTTGATGAGCGAGATGGGACGCCAGTTGCTAATCAGAGATCGGTCACTTTTGCCCTTGGGGATGATTCTGATACTCGCCGTGTTGAGCCTGGGGTCAGGTGGGCTGGTGTCAGACAAGGAGTTGAAGAGTTCGAGGAGGTGGTCTTTAAGGACGTCATAGTAAACTTGGTAGAATTCATATGGAAACCCATCAGGACCAGGACTGGAGCCAGTCTTTCGCTTGAAGATGACCTTCTTAAGCTCTGCCTCGGTGAATTTCCCCTCCAAAGGAATCGAAGTTTCTTTGGATAGGATGGCAGATGGTGGGATGCGTTCGTGGAATGAGGAGGCAACCTCTTCAACACTGGAAGAGGCTTCGAACATCTTTCGAAAGTAGGATTGTGAGTGGTCGAGTAGGTCGGCTGGTTCGGTGAGGATTTTGTTCCCGTCGTAAAAGGAAACAATGTGGTCTTTGGTGATCCTTTTTCCAGCTCTGGCTTTGCTGGCGTTCATGTTGTCGTCGGAAGGGCAGTAGGCGTCCTTTGGGTTGCGGTATAGGAAGGCAGCATCGGCAAATTCTTGTGCCAATGCCGGCTTGTCTTGTGCTTGAAGTCGGAGGCTTTTGGCGTGGCTAAGGCTGATGTCGGTTTGAACTCGGCCCTGAATGTATCGTTTAAAGTTGATTTGTAGAATGTCGGAATTCCAGGAGTTTTTCATGTCGGAGAGGTACTCGGCTGCCCATCGAGTCACCCTTTCCACCACGAGTCGTTTGTTGAAGGCGTATCCTGGGTACCGGAATGATACCGAGGCTTTGTTGATTTTGGCGGAGGTGTAGTCTAGATTAAATTGTATTCGGTGGTGTGAGGAGACTTTGGGGAGTCGCTCAGAGGAGACCAAATGAGGAACAACTTCGGAAGAGACCATCAGAGCGTCAATCCTTCTGTTGTTGTTGCGTTGTGTGTTGGTGTAGACGTAAGAAGGCGTGGAGCCCTTGCCTGGTTCTTTGAGGTGAACAAAGGCATCTTTGAGGGAGTGTTCATCAAGAAGATTGATGAGTTCGCGAGAGGGAATGCAAGGTGAGGTGCCATCTCCTACCAGAGTGACAGCATTCCAATCGCCTCCAATGATGAGAGGGTGGGAAGGGGGGAAGAGAGTGAGATAAGTAGTAAAAGCAGTAATAAAGGATTTGTTGTGGGGTTTGTAAGTCGGAGCATATACAGAGATCAAATCAACCGTCGTGCTGGACGAGCCGTGTTGAAGGATAACTGTCGCTCGGACAACCCGGTGTTGGAGGCAGTGAAGCTCCGGGAGAGAGTCAGAGAAGTCTGAAAAGGTTGAAATGACCTGGTGAGGTTTCCTGACGAGGAGAGCCGCACCAGAGGCCATCGGAAGAGAATCAATAGACGAGGGGAGACTGGAGGAGGAAGAAATCCATTCATAGTCCTTGGCAGCAAAGTACCTTAAGCAACTGTGAAGAGGGTCAAGCAAGGGGAAATATCGGGTTTCCGAAACAAAGGAGACGTGGGGAAGAGGGAGGGCAAGGAATCGTTTGGCTTTAGAAAGACTAAGTTGCTGGATGTTTGCAACTTGGAAGCTAATAAAGTCTGTCTTACTTGTCATTGTTTTCATAGTGAACCACGAAGGCCTCGGGATTGTGGGAATCCATTTCGAGCAAGTCAATGTAGTCATTGACCTCTACTCGATGTTCGCCGGTGCCTGCGTATCGGAAGGATACCTTTCGTTCATCCTTGTCACGTTTGAAGAAGAGGTAGGTGTTCAAAGCGGCAATGTAGAGTTCCGCAACGCTGGAATCCGGGTTTGTTGCCTCGTCCAGGGTGATGCCGAGTGTAGGAAGATCGTCGAAATTCTCCGTGAAGACAATCGACTCGGGGGGAGGTCTGCTTTCGAGAATGGAGTTGACGATTTCTCTGGCCACGTCGATCATGCCTTGGTCTTCATCCTCCCCATTCTCTTCAGTGTGGGTCTCATCAACGTCCATGCCTCCTTCATCGAGGACACTGGCTCCAGAGGCGGTGACTAGAGCGAGGAGCTTTTCAGCTTCGTGCTCAGGGGTGTTTGAGGAATCGATCTCGACCACTTCCTTGTCCGAGGAGGAAGCGGGAGTGGTGGTCTTGGCATGTTGAGAAGCGATCTTGGGGTGTGGGCCAGGTTCTTTGCCAGAGGGAACCTCTTTGTCAGTCAGGTCAGGCTGCGGGCCCTGGCCAGAGAATCTGCCAGTTCCGTTCTTCCGATCCTTTCTGTCCTGGGTCTGCTTGTTCCTACAGCTGCCCGTGTGGTGCTCACATGATCTGCAATAAGAGCAGAAGATGTCGCCATCCATGAGGGCAAAGGTGGTGCCGGTGATGAAGTCAGAGTCGGGGAGGATGATTTCCGCGGGGATGTTCTTGACACATTCGGGAGAGAATCGTGCTCTGATGAACAGAACATGAGGCTTACCCATGGGGTTGGAGTCAATGGTCTTGAAACATATGTCCGAGTTGGTGAGCTTGAAGGATGGATCGACCATCTTGATAGAGTGTTCAATTTGGTCTAGGATAGAGCGCATAATCGGAGCATACCGACAGGCCGATGGCAGGAAGGATCCAAACACATACGAGGAGTCTGTCTTGGAGACTCGCTGTCTGGTAGGGGTGAAGGCCTTGAGTTCGTCATCTTTAGAACAAATGTCGGCGAGAGTTTCACAGGCTTCATTCATCTTGATTTCGTGTTCTTTGATGAGGGTGGCGTCGGTCTCATATTTCCACATGGGACCAGCTTTAAGGTTGTCGTCGAGCCGAGAGGTTTCGGGGTCGAAGTTGGTGGGGAAGGTCTCCTGAGAGGGAAAGACGGAGAGAGCTGGTCGCTCTCGGTGGTTGAAGTAGGGGAAGATGGAAAAGGTGTTGTTGTTGTTGGTGTTGTTGGCGTTTTTGTCGTTGTTGATGTTGTTGATGATGAAGTTGTTGAAGAGTTTTCCGGCCTTTTCGATAAGCCCGTGAAGAATGGTGGGGTTGGGGACCGAGCCCTGGGGTCCGTTGAAACGGAGGAAGAGAGAGGTGAGCGATGCCTTTGAGGTCATGCCCTGGGAGTTGATTGGGAAGGGGTTGTACGTAAAGTACAGCTTCCTGAGATTGAAGAAGCTCTCGGGGGGGTGTGCCGCCGCAATTGCGTACGTCACTTTGCCCGGAGGCTGGGGATCGTTAACCATCGTAAGATGATCGGGTCGACGGGGGCTTGTGCTTATTGACTTAATAAACGATTATCTAACTCCAGGGTGT
The DNA here is from genome assembly GCA_900519055.1 of Yarrowia galli. Classification (NCBI taxonomy): domain Eukaryota; kingdom Fungi; phylum Ascomycota; class Dipodascomycetes; order Dipodascales; genus Yarrowia; species Yarrowia galli. The sequence goes on along the minus strand of ULGS01000006.1, from coordinate 2,797,918 downwards.
ACGATTAATTCCAAGAATTTTCTCGCGTGTGGTGGGGAAGATGTTTTTGGCGGAAGGCTAATTTTTGACGTGTTTGAGATTACTCGGGCAGCGGTCTGACTTTTTGAGGGTTAGGGTAACATGCCTATTTGGGACATTTTTGACATATTTCCAGGCTCACCAAGACATAATCTCGATTCACCACAAACGCCTTGAACAGTCTCAAACCGGCCAAACACGCGTAAAGGGCATACTAATACTGAAAGATCGAACCACACACTAACTGAACCGGCTCAAAACAACACCTGAACCCCTGGATCTCACCACATCACATCTCATCTCACCTCACACAACATGAACAACAACGGTCCAGCCCAACAGCAGGTCACCCACTCTGTCAACAACACGGAAAGCTTTCTGCGACAGTTCTTCAAGGCTCTCGATGATCACAGACAAAATCTGCCACAATTCCTCAGACCCGATACAGCCATTGTTTGGAACGGAACTCCAATTGCTGGTCGAGATGCCTTTCTGGGAATCTACGCTCAGATGCCTGCAAGCGTGACCCACGACATTTTCGGCTTTGATTGCCACGGAGTCAATGGAGGAACTATTGTCAATGCCACTGGTCGAGTTAGAATGTCCAATGAGCGTGGTAAGGATCCTCATGGATTCAGCTTCACAGGAATGGTTCGGCCCGACGAGACTGCACCTCCCAGTGCCAGCCAGTCGTCTGTTCCTCAGTACCTGGTTTCCTTCTCTTATCGAATTGTTCACCGGCCCGAGGACTCTCAGGTCGAGTATCCTCAGTAGGTGCTTAACTGGGCGTGATGGTTCGTGAATAGAAGCGAGAGCACAAGGTGGAGAGCATCAGGAAACCTATCTGAGCTTCGGATGGAGATCTCTAGAAAGCTGAAGACCTCAACATTCGGCAAGGAGATCATGGAGAGTGCACCAACTGGAAAGTGTACATAGGTTGGAAACATATAGCTTACTATTGTTAGTAATAATGTATTTGAATTGGACATCAAGAGAATCGGAAGTGGGAGGTTGCATTCGAGCGTTTCACAATCGAATCAGACATTCTCCCATCAAGCTCGTATCTGACGTAACATTGATTATGTAGACAGTGTGTTTGGATACGGGCTGTAAGTAACAATATTGTGCATAGAGCCGCCCTTGTACCAGTAACTAGAGAAACACTACCTAATAGTTCTCCATATCAATCTGATCCTACTGATCCGCCGAATCGATTCATCTCGTCGTAAATCCCCTATCTCGTCTCTAACACCCTCCACATGGCCTGACCTCCTATCTCAAACTTATATCAAGCCAAGCTTATAAACCAGTCCAGACAAGGCTAACACATATCCAAACTCGCTCTGACCGAGCTGGAACAAGTAACTCCAACTTTGATAGGTTTCAGTTGGTAAGGTGATCCGCTCCATTCAAATAAGTCAACGCCTTCCGTAACCAGAGCGCCGCTTAGTGAAGTTGGGCCGGATGCGGTTTGCGGAGGGTCTTGGTGAGGGTGAAAGACTGGAGTGCAAAGGAGCTGTGGCATTCTGCTCACACACCAATACGTGTAATAGACCCCAGTTTAGAAACTCACGCAAGCAGCCATTTCTCTAAGCACCGTTCTCGTAGCTACTGTACCAGAATTGACCATACCGTAACTGTAGCGCCTTATCGTATTCTCTTGGTGGATCCAACCAAGCTACGGCTTGCGAAGTCAAAGCCGCGATCTAGAACCGGCTCCATTCACGCTAAGAGCACTTAAATCCGAGCATGGTGGGTAGCACGAAAACATCACGGTTGATCTGGGAGGTGTTTACTTCAGACCGAGACGAGGTGTATTAGGAGCGCGTGTAAACCGGACAAACTTGTGCAAGCTCAGGGTATAAGCGTCTGCTGGTTCCGCCTTTCAACGCTCCTCGTACTCTCCCGTGTTTTTCACATTGCGCTTCCGTCTTCAAGTGGTTTGAGCCAAACTCTGTGGGCAGGTCGGAATCCAAACTGAATCCTAAAAGAAGTTGGTAAACTAAATTCAAACTGGAGATTTTCAAGTGGGGTACCGAGGATGCGTGGAGCAAGGTAGTAGATCGCGGAAAAGTACGCGCGAACCCGAGAAATGAGGCGATTCCGGGATATCATCATGATCCTACGGTTGCAACTGTTCCGGTCGTCCTAGTCCCTCTTTCACTGTACCCACCAAAGATCCCGTTTCCGGCACATCTTTATTCTCGCACTTAAACGCGCATATTCACACACCCTAATAACCCTGCCTACTGTACACACAGACTTAGTTATGGGTCTAACTTCAGCATACAGACAATCACGCGAACCACTCAATCACGCCCATTCCGCTTGGAAATACAAAATAAAGCAGAAGACCAGCTGACTAAACCCTAGCCGAGTCTCCTGAACCGCCGATCCCAGCACCGCACTACTTTCAGCTCCAGCCATTCCACCCACCCAGAGACCCTCGGAGGCCCTTCCTCCCATGTCGAACCGCGATCTCTTGCCCCAGTTGGCAAGCCTGGGGCCAAATGGACTGATAGTGCCTGGTGAGTACTCTTACGACCCGACAAATTCCCTTCGACTCTTCTTCTCGACGTGACAAACATCAACATACTAATCCGCAGCCACCAACTTCAAACAATCTCGGACTTGCGCTTCATTCTTTGGTGGGTATTGGAGGAACATCTACAACTGCTAACGTGCAATGAATGCACACAAAACAACTGCTTGAGAGCTCTACTGACACAGAAACGCGGCCAGATAACATCGAAATCGCCTATGAGAACATCTTATACGCCGAGCCGTCTGAGAAGGACGAATCCTCCATCAAAATCAGCTACGGAGACCTGACCAAAAAGTCCTGCATCCCCAAAACCGTCGTCGCAGCTTTCGACGGAGGAGCTACCCACGACACATCTGCTCTCGCCCAGGAGATCATGCACAAAGCCTATGGAGCCGCCCAGCCGAGGAAACGATTTCTGGTTCTCATCAACCCCAATGGAGGAACCGGACACGCGGCTAGAGTGTTCAAGTACGCATCGGAACCTCTTCTTCGAGCGGCAAACTGCTCCATGGACGTTGTGGAGACTACACATCGTTACCATGCGCAGGAGATCGGAGCCGACATTGCTATGGACAAATACGACGCCATCATGTGCTGTTCGGGAGACGGTATTCCACATGAAGTCATCAACGGCATGGCTTCGCGGCCCGACGACGGTGCCCAGCTGTTGCAATCCGTGGCAATTTGTCAGTTGCCTTGTGGGTCTGGAAACTCGCTATCGTGGTCGTTAAATGGTACCTCTTCTGCTTCTATTGCAACACTGAAAATGATTAAGGGAAGAGCTATCCCAGTGGATTACATGGCCGTAACCCAAGGCGACAAACGCGTCGTCTCGTTCCTCTCGCAGGCGTGGGGACTGGTGGCCGATTTGGATCTGGGAACAGAGCATCTGCGATGGATGGGAGGAGCACGATTCACGGTTGGAGCTATTGCACGAATAATCAACCGGAAGGCATACCCTTGTGAGCTCGCAGTCAAGGTACACACTCGAGACGTGCAGGAGATCAGTCAACATTACCAAAAGTACATTGAGGACCGAGTGGCTCCTCTCAACAGTGAAGAGATTGCCAAGCTTGATCCCGACGTGTTTTCTTCGCTCAAGTATGGCTCTGTCAATGACCCGGTACCTTCTGACTGGGAGGTCACCACTTCAAAGGGAATGTCCTGCTTCTACACCGGAAAGATGCCCTGGGTGTCAGCCGACTCTTTGGCATTCCCTGCATCCATTCCTCATGATGGTCTCATTGATGTTATGACATGGGACGACAAGGTGGGTCGAGGTGACGCGGTCAATCTTCTTGTTTCTTCGGAGACTGGCCGTCACATTGACTTGCCCGTTACAGGGTACATGAAAATCGAGGCGTTCCGAATCACGCCTATTGGAAAGTCGGACTACGTCAGTATTGATGGAGAGAGCTTTCCCATCGAGCCATACCAGGTGGAGGTGCTGCCTAGAGCAGGTCTGTATCTGGCTCAGGAAGGCACCTACATACGATCTGGCTTTCCCTTCAAGAAGTATTAGTAGCGCCACCAACCTCTGACACGTGCAAATGACTCTCTCTTGAAATACTGACATCATCTCATAATCATAATATACGGAAAATACTCATCATTTGCCTGCACACCATACAAGGAACATGTGCAGACGGAACAAAGACCCAGTATTCACTGCTGTACCAGTACAAAGAATATGTACCAATTACTGCGCGTATACAAAGAACATCTCATCAATTAATGTACAGCGACTTTACTTTAGCTGCTTGGGTGCGTCGTTCAGCGCATATAATTTCCTCTGTACCAGTAGCTAGTCTTTGTTCGTCGTATAATCACTCTTCCCCATATTTCATGCACGTCATCCAGAGAGAGTTTCAGCATCGTGATCTCTGATATCAACAGAAATGCCCAGCCTGAGAAAATTCGAGCTCAATGAAACGGAGATTGCCAAGTCGAAAAAGCTCAACCATGTGCCGCACAACGAGCACTACGACAAGATGATCTCGGCCATGGGGTACCATGAATACGAACCTGAACTAGTCAAGGCTAGACACGACATCCACGTGGCTCAGAAGAAGTATAACGACTACTTTCCGGAAAACATCAGCCCAGAGCAATTGCGCAGAGATCGAACTGTCATGCTGGAGAACATGGTCGGTCATGTTGGGGAGAATCCATATATCGAGGCTCCAGTTTACTTTGACTATGGGTGCAACTTCTCGTGTGGAGAGGACTTTGAAGCAAGCTACAACTGTGTGTTTCTGGACTGTGCTCTCATCACAATTGGAGACCGTGTCAAGATGGGACCAGGAGTGAAACTTATCACAGCTACGCATGACGTGGAAGTCGAAACCAGAAGAGACGGTGTGGAGTACGCTGCCCCTATCACTATCGGAGACGATTGCTGGCTGGGATCAGCAGTTCAAGTCATGCCAGGAGTCACTATTGGTAAGGGATGTACAGTTCAGGCGGGCTCAGTAGTTACACGAGATATTCCTCCCTTTTCAGTGGTCTCTGGTGCTCCGGCCAAGGTCACCGAAACGGTGGACGATCCTGATTCCAAGTGACTCTTCACACCTAACCATCACACTATTTATTCTAATCAACAGTACAGTACATCGCACACAATGGCAACAGCTCTAACTACTCACTCCCATCTACCATTAATCATGCAATAACTTATACATTTAGTTGTTTCCTTCGCCAGTGCCAGTTCCATTTGCACTTCCATTTGCACTTCCCTCACCATTACCATTAGCTGTCTGAGCGACAGATGCAATTTGACCATCCAGCTTCTCATAAGCATCCTGCAGCTGAGCAACACGGTCAACATCCAACTGATTGGAATGCAACGCACGCATCAACATGGGCCGGTTGTGAGCGACCACCCTGTTGTACGTCTCATCTCCTCCGTTACCGGCCAAGAAGGCAAACACCTTCTCCTGTACACTCCTTTCCGGGACAATAGAGGTGTCTTCAGGGTACACATTCTTGGTGATGCACCGTCGCAAAGCTGCAGAGGCCTGCTGCAGAAGAACCTGCTCGATTTTCGTGATGTTCAGATCGAGGAACTTGGCCTTCATTTCTTCAATCTTCGTGAGAATGTCGAGGACATTTTTAGATGAGGTAGCTCCAGCAACTGCACTAGTCAGTGGCAGAGCAGCCAGCTTCTCGAGCTCGAAAGGGAATCGACTCACACGCATGTACAGACTCACAAACGAACGCAGGAGTGCATCCAGAAGAGTTGTGTACACACCTGTTCCGGAGCTGTCCCAAGCAGGGGGTCTGAACTCCAAAACTAGGCGGTAGAGGTCTTCCACCGAGAGAAATCCCTCATGGTCCTTGACGGCAGTCTGAAGAGCCTTGTCCCGAGCATCCCCGCTTTCCCAAGTAGGGTAGACAATGACTTCAGCCAAAGCTCGAGCGGCAAACAACAAGAATGGAATGAGGTCGAGAGTTACGGGGCACAGGTTTCTAGACTCGTCGAGAAGACCGGAGATGTCGCCAATAGCCTTGATGGTTCTTCCAATGGGGTCCCATCCATAGCGCTCCTTATATCCGTTACTGTTACTGTAGTAGCAGGTCAGGAAGTTAATGGTGGCAATAGCCCCAGCCCAGTTGCATGAGGCAACCACGAAAAAGGGAAAGTGTCTATCCAGGACCAGCTTCCCATTAGGAGTGTAGGCAGCAACCATGTAAGACAGCAAGAGGGGAACGATGGTACCCCACGAACCGCCCTGCAGAGTGCGCCACTCCTCCTCCGTGAAAGACTGAGGAATTTGGATGGCGTTGAACTTCTCACCATCCTTGGCAAACAGCATGTCCTCCAACTCAGCTGCAACCTCCTTGGCGGCTGCGGTTTGTGTGGGAGGAGCAGGCTTGATTCCAGACGCCACATCAATAGCATTCTGTGCTGCCTTCACCTTCTCCTCAGCTGCCCGTTTCAGATCAGCCTCATTGCCCACCTCGCTTTCAGAGTCTTCTTCGTCGTCGTCGTCGTCGTCGTCTTCGGTAGGAGTTCCTCCCTCTTCCCACTCCACCTCGTCAGTCCAGTTTTGCATAGAAGTGTCATCGTCAGACTGGACATAATCATGCAGCAATACCTCACTGAAGAGATGGCCTCGTCGATCGGAGAACTTGGCATGGCCATAGTCGGCGCCCATGTCGTGTGTACACAGGTTGTGTGACGAATCAGCAGTGCCACCAAAGACACCCATATACGAGTTGACATCATTGTTCGTAGCCTTGCCTCTTCGGCTGTATCTATCGTGGTAGCAGATACCAAACTTGGCTCGCAAAAAGTACTCGTCTTCCTCGGAGGACACATCTCCCTCGTGAGCCACGTATCGCTTGTATCCAAAGTCGTCATCATCCTCGCCATCCGCCTCGTCGTGAGCAGCCTCACGCGACTCGTCTCCATCGTCGGAATGTACCGGTGAATACACTGTCAGATGACTGTCAGGAGCAGGCCCCAATGCCGCGGAATACGCCGAACTGGTGGGAGCGACAGGAGGCTCGGGAAGCCCGGCCGTAGGTGGAACAGTCTTAACTTCAGTCTTTTCGAGACCTCTCTCAACCTCAACATCATCCACATCGGCCTCGTAGCCGTCAGTACCAGGCTTGGGTGATTCTTTCTTAGGTGATTCCTTCTGGGGCTGAGGTGAGGCTTGCTTGACCTCAGGCACTGCGAGGACAGGTTCGCGAGTGGGAGATGCTGTTTTGGCAGCCGGAGGTGATGGCGGAGTAGGCTCATCGTGGGCCTGAGGAGCGTCGGTGATCTCCTTAGCAGCCTCCACTGCAGGTCGCACGTTTTCAAGGACCTTCGCGGCCTCGACTACCTGCTTGACAGCTTGTTCCGTGATTTCTTCATCAGACTTGATGTGAGAGGCCAACACATGATCCACATGCTTGTTGACCCGAGCAGCCATAGTGGAACTGTTGTTGGCCCGCTTCTCCCGGCGCTCTCTTGCCAGCTTCAGGGCATGCTCCGTCGCAGCAATTACCTCTTGGCTCACTTGCTCCACCGTCTTGCCCTCCAGCCGGCCCTTACGCAGCATCTCCTCGATCTCAGCATCCGTAGGAGGTTGAGGGTCGTCTGCTTCGCGAGGGACCAGCCCCTCCGTTTTCACCAGAATGCCGTCCATAGCCTGGATCTGAAGTTCGGGTAGGGCAGTCTCAAACATGGGTTTGGACGCCTCCGCCCAAACTCTCCAGGCCTCTGCCAAATCCTTGAAATCACTCAAGGTCTCCTTAAGCTCGGCATTGTACGCCACAACGTCACTCATCATGACGTTCATGAGTTCCGTCTTGTTCCTCGTCTGCTCGTGTTCCTTTTCAAGGTACTTGTAGTCACGCTTGGCAGACTCATGCTCCTGGACAAGCGACTCGATAGTGGCACCAGAGAGAGTCTTGTAGTCCGTGAAGTTGGACTCAATTGTCTGGATTCGCTCATCCACCTTGGACAGGCTATCCAGCGCCTCCGATGCCATTCGCCATCCTGCCCGAGACAATTCTCGGTACTTTTTGACCTTCATGATCTGCACGGCCGTCTCCGACGATCGCGCCTTCAGAAGCTTCTCAAAATATTCTTCTCGCAGCTTGTATTGCGATAAGAACGCTTTGAAATGCTCTCTCATGCTATGTTAGTAAATGGAATAAAACGCATCTGATCCAAATCTCTCAATACTCACAATTCCTTTGTGTTGTTTTCCAGCGTCAACCGTGGATCTGGCTGGTAGACAGCCTCCACGTCCTTTGACAGAAGCTGCGGTTCTTGCGTCCGCTCATATTCCTCCACTCTTTTCGATAGCTTGGCGACGTTCGCCTCCAGCACATGCAACTGTTGTTCGGCCTTACGGCGCGCCTCGATCATTTGAGACATGTAAGGCTTGAACATGAGAAATGCCTGTGCTACCTGTTTCGGGTCCTTCGGTTGTGGCTGTGTACTTGATGATTGTGATTGTGATTGTTGTTGTGTAGACGATGCAGAAGAGGCTTCCTTTGCCGAGACCTCCACTCCTGATGCAGATAGAGCTTCGATCATGCTGTCGAGTGAGGGTCCTGTAGCCTCCTTCTCGCCGTTTGTGTCGTCGTTTCCATTTTTGTTGTTTGAGTAATCCAGGATGGTCTGTGCAATCTTACCGTAGTCTCGAGTTGCGCTGTCGACAATCTGGGAGGCGTCCTCGATAGGATTCGTGCTGCCGTCCACCAGAGCTCGTGTGTATTGATAGAGTAGGCCCTGGGCAGAGGCCCATTTCGTGAACTTGTCGGAGAGTGTCGAGATCAATGAGGACTGACCCGTTGGCGTCCAGATGGCGTTCTCATGTTCGCACAGCTCGTCGAAAATAGGGATCAACGATTCCACGTGTTCCGCCGCACGATCCTCGCATCCCGTGATGACCACCAAGGAAACGTGTGCCAGTTGGGCCGCCTGGGTCCTTTGTTGGGGCGATTTCTTCAGCTTGCGTTCCAGCACGGCCATGAAGGCCGCCACGGCCGTTTGCAGCCGCTTGAGACACTCGGGGGTGTTGTCGGAGCCGTCATTGGCCTGGTTCGTGGTGGACTTTGAGTTGGTGGTCGAGTTCACCTTGCCGTTTTTGCCTGTCTTCTTTTTCTTGCCTCCTTGGGCCTTACCTTTGTTTGCTGCCATGGTATGTGAGCATAGTCGTGTTGGACCGATGTGTGTGTTTTGTGTAGGGCCTTGATCTGACTAGGCTCGTGTAGTGGAGGTGGTTGTAGTCGAGATGTGTGTGTGAGATGTGAAGGGCTTGTGTCGTGAGTACAGAGACAATGTGGGTGTGAAGATGAGGGTGCTTTGTGACTGTGTGGATTTGTGTCGCAGACTTCTTTCTCGTGTCGCGTGTGTGGACTAGTCGACGTGGTACAAAGTGAACGACCGTTAGTGGCTTTGGTTCCAAAACTCTTGCTTCCTCTTCTGTATCTGTGCGCTCTAAAAAGTTTATGTGGGCCTCAAGATGAGGCGTGCAGGGTAACTTAGTCAGCGGAGAGAACAGGTGAGGTGGTGTCCATGTGAGTGGAATTGTGACTAGGGTGAAGTGGTCGATGCGAGCTATTGTCACGGTAGAGACTGTTCATTGTCAGCTCTACTTATTCATACCCTTGGCTACTCGTACTGAACTGATAGACCTCTTCAATCGCTTCATCCCCACTATTTAGTTGGACATGTGAGACATCCTTAAGTGGAACTCGTGTAGCCAAAATTAGGATGCCGTTTATGCTTGATTCCAAGTCTCACCTTGACATGAGCGGGGTGGATTGAGCAGATATTCTGAGACTATCGGTGCCGTGTGCGATTATGGTGAGTTCCCTTCTAAAGACATGTCGCCATGACATGGTGTATCGAAGTGGACTCTACAGGAAGTACTCCGAGATCTCCCCCATCATACCACTCCATCGATATGAGCACGATACCAAAGTGGTACCCGTTCGTCCTCATTGCACGACTTCAGTCAAGTTGAAACAGCCTGCGTCAGTGATCATCTGAACTGAGCATTGAGATGCCTCACACTAGCTAGCTACTCACTCTCACACTACATACCTCCTCATAAGGAACTCCCAGACACGGTCTATATGTGATACCCCTTAAGCTCTGACTGAACGCGCAAGACCTTCGCGCGATCTGGCTTTAGGGAACCAACGGGGACAGTGTCGCAACCCGTGGCTGTCAGAAAGAACATGATGCTTCTGTGTGCACTGGAGTCTGATTATCGTATCATAAGCTTAGGTGTCTGTGAATCATACCTATGAAGAATGACAAGTACCAACCAACCAATATAGACAAGAAAAGAAATTCACATGTGATCGGGCACTGAACTTCGTCGCCCTACAGAGAGTCGGCGCGAAATCATTGCTAATGAGGTTGCTTCATTTTCAATAACTGTATCACAGTATATACAGCAGTATTTACAAACTCTTGTGGAATACGGCAACACAGTAATTGCACAAATTGTCAGATGTTTACTTGTTTAGTGTTGTTGAGGTCGGTATATGAAGTTCCACACTGACGAAGTCCATAGCCCTCAGATTCTGTGGGTCGTCCACATAAAGAAAACACCAACCAAGATCATCAAGGATATCTTGGTCATTGCCCCTATCCAACTGACTTCATATTGCATCTTCTCCATGAAATCCTTCTGAGCCTCTTTGAACTCCTTGGTGTCTTGGTGAATAGCCAGCTGTTCGGAAATACTGGTTAACCTGTCGATTTTACTGTCAAGGGCGTCCAGCCGTTTTTGAGTCTCTCTATCGGTCATTGTAAGGGAGCTGATACCGCTACAACTGCAACCCGAGTTGCATTTATAGATCCCCCAGAATTGAGACACTGGTGTCCACTGTCGATACTGCATCGTGACATTCGTGAGACGGAGGTGTGCTCTTTGCAGGGCTTTGAGAACTTCTGCTAGCTAGCTAACAGTTCTAGCACGAATATACTGTATATTGACCTTTCTTGTATGTCAACTAGAACCTGTAAACCGAGACATCGTTGTCAGGAGACCATTTATCTATCAATGGTAGACTTGGTGGACTTGAACGTACATAGCAGGTCAGCTGCGAACGTCGAATCCAATCGCTCCCAGTTCTCTTTCAATTCTCACTTTGCAACACCCCACTCAATCGCTCCCTGCCGCTGATCTATGGGATTTGTGCTTGTGGGATAACTTGGAGAGCAACTACAGGTTCTGTTTCATGTCATGCACCTCAGTCTGTCAGTATGTTCTGTTGTGAGACACTATTTGGTCTGGGCACCTGAGGTCTTCATTAACCCGAATACTTCCGAGAGTTCCAAACACCAATCAATGTCTCACTCTGAGGAAGGTCTTCCATCTTGGGTTAAGTTGACGTCAGGGTGCATTCGGTTGGAGGTGGAGAAGGGTGGAGATGAGACATTAATAAGTGTTCCATAATACACCGAATTGCCAAGCAAGTTGGCAGTCAGGATTCTCCACCAACACGCTATTGGCACTACCCAAAACACACGCCAAAAGTGCTCTGATAGTCACTGCAGGATCTGGTCGATCTCAGCTTCTCCTCTCAAAAAGATTAGACTCAGAACAAAGCCTAACTTTTCAGGAACGACGAGAGCGAGCCGTTTATCTGATGGGTGAATGGAGCTGTATATTCGATATTCTGGGGCTCAAAACGACGCGCTGAAAACGGAAATATATATTATAGGGGTCGGGGAGTTGATTCAAAGCACTAACTGGACAGCAGGTGCTCCGTAACACCGCCTAAAACCTCCCTAGAGTGGCCCATAATAAGACGTTTGGCTTTGGGATGCATAAAGTAACGGCGACTGGAGACTGGCGAATGGATGGTTATCGCAACACACAAGGGCAATGACAACAGAGGATGGTGGCAGACAGGCACAACGGGGTACAGAACGAACAGGCACGGGACCTGGTATAGAATCGAAACACAACACACACACGCAGCTCCTCTTTTCAAAGTCACGTGACGTTTTTCTTAGGTGTTGCTTTTCCCACCATTGCACACACACACCACAGCTGATCTACACTCGCTAACAGTAACCTCAGATTGATGGATTCTCGGCGGCTTAACTCGGAAATGCGTGTTTGGACAGGGGCTTGGCGACCCAGCAGGGTGTACAGCCTGGATTGCTTTACCCCGCAAATAACATGTTTGGTTTTGTGTCGGATCGTTTATCAATTTGCCACTACTTCTAGGACACCTTTAGGCCATTCCACAATCTTCCATAACCACCCAGGTCCAATCTTGTGGTCATTCCACTTTGTCTTGGTTGACTCGTTCTCATAGACTAATACAGCAGCAGATTGGCCTTTCCGCTCTCGCTACGGTGCACGTTTTTATCTCCTCAAGCTGAACCCTAACTTAATGGAGTTTAACGGAGAACCTGAGAGGGTGTCTACGGAGGTGTTCTGAGCAGGTTTTTGATCAGGTTTTTCGTGCAAACTGGTTATTGAGAGCTCGGACTCCTAATTCCGGGTCATCCGGTTCTTAAACATCCATTCGCCACATTCTGATCCTCTCCCACGGCCCTGTCATAAGACATCACATCTCTGCAACTCTAATCTAGGTTATGGCTCTGTACATAAAGATACATAAGATGGGAAGTCCGCTCTTGAGGTTCGGCAGTTTGAAACGAGTGTGGGAAATATTCACCAGCATTAGAAAAACCCTCCCCTGAAGCGTTTGTGGAAAATCGTATAGCGACCAGCACAACCTCAATCTCACTCAACTCACCCTTGCATCCCACCCCCTAAAAAAGACACTCACAAGACTTCTAGCTACATTTTCATTTCACTCAACAACTCACCCTAACCACCACAACCATGGCCAAAGCACCAATCCGAAGAAGAAGCGTGGCCCGAGACCAGGAGTTCCTCGTGCGAGGAGACGAGTCGCGAGCCCTCAGGGCCTCCGGCGCCTCCAAATCGCCCGAGTCTCGACCCGAACATCTCGACATCAAAATCTCTTCCGACGACTCGGCAGCTCTGGAGTCTCTGTTTGACGAAAAGCTCGAAACCAGTTTGCTGCTCAAGTTCGACACTTTCCTGAAGGGTCTCGAAACACGGCTGGACGTGCTCGAGAACTTTTCCGCTAACAAGGCCTCTCAGATCGACGAGAGCATTCACAACGCCGTGCTTGCATTCGAGCAAATTAAGGAGAAGGTGATGACCAAAACTACCGACCAGAAGAAGAAGATGGAACAGTTTGTGCACGTGATCGAAAACAACTTCAACGACTTTGCCGACTGGGATACAGACTCCTGGGACACTGAGTCGTGGACTGCCAAGTTCGGCGAGATCCAGAAGCATCTGGAACAGCGACTGGTGGATATCGAGGAGGCTGTCAAGCAGGGAGCTGACGAGCTTTTGCACAAGGCCACTCAGGCTGCTCTGGAAGCCGCCAAGAAGGGTCTCATTACCATTAACGAGCTTCCCGAGGTCCACCGAGACAACCCATACATCATTCGAGGCTACCGGTTCTACGGAAAGTACTCGGATTGCGCCAAGTCTGTGGTGACTCTGCATAACGAGACTTGCAACATCTGGACTCATCTTGGAGGCTTCTTTGTCATGCTCTTCCTGGCCTTCTTCCATTACCCCAAGACTGTCAGCTGGGAGCAGTCGTCGTTAATGGACAACATGTGCATGATTGTCTTCCTTGTGGCTGCCATGAAGTGTCTGGTGTGCTCGTCTATTTGGCACACCTTCAACTCCATCTGTTGGATTGAACACAAAAAGAAGTTTGCCTGTGTGGACTACACCGGTATCACTGTTCTCATCTGTGCTTCTATTCTAACCACTGAGTACACCGCCTTCTACTGCAACCCCACCATGCAGACTGTCTACATGACCCTGACCGCCTTCTTTGGTATCACTGGTGTCTTCCTCTCTTGGGACCCCAAGTTTGACGACCCCAAGAACCGACACTGGCGAATTCTCTTTTTCGTCTCCTTTGCCGTTGCAGGAGCCGCCTCGTTCATCCACAACACTCTGCTCCACGGTATGTCCAACACTCTGGCCTTCTATCTGCCTGTTGTTCCTTCTCTGGCTTCGTACGCCTCCGGTGTCGTCTTCTACTCGTTCCTCATTCCCGAGCGATGGTGCCCTGGCGGAGTGTTTGACTACTTCGGCATGAGCCACAATCTCTGGCACATTTTTGTTTTCGGCGGCATCTTCTACCACTACACTGCCACCGTCAAGTTGCTTGAGACTGCCCATTCTTATGCCTGTGTGGCTTAAGAGCGGTGTACAACAGACTATATAACATCTAACATATTTATATTATAATGAGCGGTCTACTTGTAGATGCAGGAATAGTGGTACACTACGAGTACTCGTACCAATCGATGTAACAGCTCTACCAGTCCTCCTACGCGTAGGGGCTGAAATTCTGCATTCGATATTATCGTCAGGACGCATGGATTAAGCTGATAACAGATCAGGCATAGACTCGGGTCGGTTGCCCATATTCTCGCTAGTCTCTGTTGAGATGGAACTTGCGGGCCAGAAGCTCTTTCTGCTCGCTCTCGGTCAACTTGGGCGGTTTCTTTCCCTCGGCTTTGTCCCTGCAATTGTAGTAATGGTCTACGATGACACAGTCGATGATGAACTTGCCACAGAACCAACACATAAAGGTAGGCTTGGGGTTAGCAGGTCCTGATGGTGCAGACATGTGAGGTGTGTGTAAAGCAGAGCAGATATTAGTTGAACTGGTGAGAGAGGTGGGGGTGAGTCCGGTGCATAAATTATATCGTCTTCTACTCTTGACCACCATTGGACAAAGACATGTGATTTGACCTATCTAATGGGGCATAACACTGTGGTGTTTTGGGGCATGGCCGCCCACATACTGTATTCAACAAGCTGGGGATGTTGTGTGTATCTAGCTAAGTCTTTACAGTTGAAAGGGAACGTAGAGGCGGAGTTTCAGCCACTTCTATCTTCTCCAAAGTTCTCCACAGCTCACTTGCAATTTTAGTTCAATTGATCCCATTCATCAGCAATAATCGAAATCAATGCGAAACAATTTAATGGACACATCAGGAGCCAAACAAACCAGCCAATACGAACCCGTTCCGTACAAGTACTCTAAACATGCCATAATCAATGGGTTCCTTAATTTCCCTTGTCTATTGCTTTCATAATCGAAGCTTCCGTGTCCCATATTCTATGCGGTCGCCAATATCCTCTAAATGGGCTTCCCATATCGTACCTACTGTATGACGCCAAAACGAAATTGCCAATAACGGGCCGGAAAAGAAGCACAGGTGACAATTCTCTAGAAGTATGGATCTCTACTACTCGAGAAAACCACGTCGATACTTTCAAATCCGTCCCAAACCGTCACTTTTCATATCCCTTTCATTATGTTCCTATCTAAGCACATCACCACATACTGTATGCTCATACAATCGGAAATGTGTATATATGAAGGGCAAAAGCTCTTAGTCCTTCCCCAGCAAACATCTGTTCATCATCTCAACTTCTTGAATTCACAATGTCTTCCATTAGCCCCGTCTCCAACCTCTTTGCCGGTCTGTGCTCCGACGAGTTTTCCGAACAGTTTTCCGAGCAGCTCACTCTCTCCAACGAGATGGAGATCAATGAGAAGATGATTGATATTGTGGCCATGCTCAAGAAGGAGCTCTACAATGACACTCACAAGGTGTCTTTGCCCGAGACCGAGCTCAAGACCATGGCTCTTTCTGAGTTCGCAACCTACCCTGTCATTGATGAAGACGAGGAGTACCCTGTCTTTGTCGATACTCAGGAGCCTCTCAAGTTCTGTCCTCAGATCAGTGACGAGCTGTGGGCTGAGATTTGCAGACGACAGGAGGAGGCTACCGGCGTCAGTGCCGAGATTGCCGGCATCAACTTTGACTACGGTGTCACCTCCACCTACTGTGTTCCTATTCATGGACCTGCTGTTGTTCTCAAGTTTGAGAATGTAGTTGAGTTGCTTCTGCTCCTCTTCCTCAACAACAACTAGCCATTGGTGGCCTATTGTGTCTGACATTGAGAGAACAGACCCTCCCCAATCAATGTTGCACGCATTGGTTGGCGAATTGATTTATATACGATAATAACTTATACAATTGAAGAGAGAAAGAAGACATCAGTTAATGCTGAGATACTGTAGAGATGTTTCGCAATTAGATTCCTACGTATAACGACCATGTGACCACATCGATTCTCTGTGACCCTATGTATGTACTGTGACCCTATGTATGTACTCGTACATGGCAGCAGCACTAACAGCCACC
Source organism: Yarrowia galli (assembly GCA_900519055.1). Taxonomy (NCBI): domain Eukaryota; kingdom Fungi; phylum Ascomycota; class Dipodascomycetes; order Dipodascales; genus Yarrowia; species Yarrowia galli. Next base: position 2,781,590 of record ULGS01000006.1, on the reverse strand, counting down.
GGGTATCGAAGAACAGACTCCCACTTTGGCTGTCGTCTCAAGCTCCCTTTCCTCTCACTCTTCATAGATCATCATTCATTTTTAGTATACGTGCCTGGGTGTAGATCCGACCAGCTCTAATCCACGTCTATCTCTATGGCTAAAAGTACAGCATCCAGAGATGAACGTCTAGACGGCAATTTTCTGGAGCTGGGCAATAAGAGCCTTGAGCTCCTCGTCGGTGGATTCGTCAGAGGGGGTGATGAATCGCTGTGTTAGTTAGGTTTCATATTACCAGCATGGTGCATATCAGCGTAAGCGAGCAATAAGCGACAGGAAAGGGGTATGAACAAGGCGCAATGAAAGGCAGTGGCAATGGATCCACTGATGTTCACCGTCTTGGCGCAGTGATCTCATATCTTACCAGATCAGATCACCATTTCGATTCTTGCTTTGGTTGCGGCTGATCTAACATCCTTCACACAATACTCACCTTGTTGAGGTAGACGTTGATGTCGACTCGGGTCCACTCCTCTAGCGGAGCCTTGGGGTCGTCAGAGGTATCGATCTTGGCATCGGCCACCTTTTTCGAGGGCTTCTTGGTCACCTTGGGCGTAGACTTGTTATCGAGGGTGGCTGTGGGCAGAAACAGGGCTGCGGTTCCTGCAATGACGACTGCTGCAGAAAAGAAGATGAAGAGGTTTCGGGAGATGTTGGACCGGCTCATTTTGTGGGGGTTTGCGTCGAGCGTGTGTTTGTTTGTGGGGTGTTGTTGCTTGACAGTCGGTGTGAACGGAGTACTTAGTAACCAAATTCAAACGGTCGTTATTGGCTACAGAGTTTCTTTTCAGCAGTCTGAAATTCACATGAGTTGGGACTCGTCCAGAGTGTGGCGTGTGGCGGTGCGTTACACATGTGTGTGTAGATGACGTGCTTGCGGTGAGTGTGGGGAGTTAGTGGTGAAGCTGGGGTTTTCATATTACAGCGGAAGAACGAATTAGGTGAGAAAGACCGTTCATAGACGACATGACTCACTCACTATCAAGCTCAGTCAGTCCACACTTTCTTTTAATCGCCTGTTTCTTAAGGCTAACACTAAGACAGTTCGTGAGGTTCAAGTCACATGATTCGGAGACTGGGCACTGTGGTTAGGTATTGGTTTCAGAATGTGTCCCATGGGTGTGTCGGAATGAGTAATCACCTGAGCAGTACCTGATGCATATATAAGAGTTGATTCACCCATTGAGCCCAACACCAACGGTTGAGGACCCACCATAACAAACCACGAAAAAGTAAACCCCAATGATCAGTCGGTATGGAACCTTCGCCATAGTCCCTGATCTATGACGATGACCAACAATGACAAAGGTCGGCAAAAATCGACGAAACTCGAAACAAATTGGCTGATGACGCCGAAAAGGGACAAATCTGGAGCACTTCCTTGTGAAACAAAACCGTCTCGTATAATGTCTCGTATCTGGCGGCAGCCAACATGGCTGCTTTCTTCTTTCCCCTAGCCTTTGCTTTTCCCCGGCTCGTCCCACAGAGACACGCATGAGCTAAAAAGCTCGTTGGAACTTCTGCCGAGTCTTCTCCACATGTTATACGTATGCAAAAGTTCGTTCTAAGAATAGGCCAGCTGAGGGACAATGATGACAGGTGACAGACACTTGTTGCCAGGACTAAAGCCGTCGTCCGGTGAGGCAGCCGAGGCTTAAAAACCCTGACATTTGGCAGATTCGAAACCGCGGATTTCCAGCCCCTTATATATTACCAGATTACATCATTGCAGATAACACAACCACACACACTCGTAACGTACAACCGTCCCACACAACCTCTGTCCCCCCCGCTGATCACAGCATATATAGAGTTGACCTTTTTGTCCATCTTTGCCTTGAAAGTTGAACATACGAGTGTGTATGGAAGAGGTGGAACAGGAGACGTGAATCCCGTTGAGACCAAAGAGTAAATTCATCCGCTTCACTCATCCTCAGCCCCCTTCAACCCTTCCTGAAATCGTCTTAAAATTCCCAAATCCATCGACACAAGGGAACCTTTTCTGCGCTCCTCCCCCAACAGAGTTGACATGCATCAATCTGTCCCCTGCGCTGCAGTGTACTCAAAATAGCTACAAGCTATAATAGCCAATATACCAGTGTTCCACCAAACCTCATCACCATCTCCGCTCTAAACGACACCCCTAATGCAACCGGTACGACAAGCGGCGGGCCACGAGGGCGCGTTGGAGGACGAGTCACGTGACATTTTCGTCAAACGCGCTCTGCCCAAGGAAATTGCATTCTACCAGCATGTTCAGGCCGGCGTTTCTCGCATTCCCGAGGGGCTGGACGACGAGGCCTATGAGCAGCATCCGGACGCTCCTACCGCCGATTTGGCCGGCGTTATCCCCGTTTTCATGGGCACCTTGATGGAACACGAGTCTGCTGCAGGCGACTCTGGAGCAGGAGGAACAGGAGGAGACGGAGGAGAAGGGCCGTCATTGAGCTACGAGGAAATCAAACAGCGATTGAACAAGAACGGCCAGGGGGTCGAATTGGTGACGGAATCATCTGCTCAGCACAGTTTACTTGCATCGTTAACAAAACCGGCTGCTAATCACAACGCCTCCGATGGACCAGGCCAGGACGCACCGCTACATCCCTCCAATGCCTCCATTGTGCTGGAAAACCTCACCAAGGGGTTCATCAAGCCCTCAGTCGTGGACATCAAGCTAGGAGCAATTCTATGGGACGACGAGGCGACACCCGAAAAGCAGGAACGAATGAAAAAAGTCAGCGAAACCACAACATCAGGATCTTTGCATATGAGAGTGGCTGGAATGCAGATATACGCTGGAAAAGAGACCAGTAAGGAACCTGGAGACCCGGAAAGAGGCATCATTCCTTCGGACTCGGGATACATTGAGTATGGCAAAAAGTACGGCCGGTCATTGACTGATGCCGACATTTCGTCATGTCTCAACAAAAACATGTTCCCTGTCAGTCACCTTGGTTTTGATCGGGCCGCAGCTCTAATTTCCGTCATTATCCAGGAACTGCTCTACATTCGACGAGTCTTCCGTCGCATTGAAATGCGAATGCATTCTGCTTCAGTTTTGATCATTTATGAGTCTGACTTGCAAGCGTTTGACGATCGGCTTAATAATCAAGGAGAGGAAGGGGTTGGACCTCTTTACCAGGCTAAAATTGTGGATTTCGCACACACATCGCTCACCCCTGGAAGAGGCCCCGATCTGGACTCCATTGAGGGTCTATCCAACCTCATTTCTATCATGAAGGGATGGGAAATGTAGGGGTCACCTGCAATAACATATATTAATGCATTATTATAGCATCTAGGCGAATAAGGGGGAAAAGGGGAGCCTGGAAATTGAAAGAGTGGGTTGAGAGGTGGAGGTGAGTACGATACAGCACTCGTACTGTACACGTGACTAACGGGCTTTTCTCGGGCTGGCTCGTAATGGTGGTGACCATATATGGGCAAGGGCTCTTGTCAGGACTTCCTTGTAACTGACGCAGGCGCATACAATAATGCCACAAGCTGACGGCATCAGACAGCCTAGAAACAACTCAACAAAAGAACGAGGCTAGAAGGTCTATACTGTCTCATAAACACTCACACTCTCATGAATATTATCAAACTAGCCCAATCTCCACACTTCCATTCCACGGTCTACACTCGTTGTTACCCTGCACACAGAACTCTATGCGCATCAAACCTGCGAGTGTGTATATCGCTATAATAATTAGAGGTGCTTGTCTCTAACAATTGTACATCACCAAAATGGCTGTGAGTAATAACACTGACCCGACTCTGACAACCGCCTCAAACTAACACAGCAAACTCTTACCAGCATCAAGGACTTTCTGGCTACCTGCAGCCGAGACGACGTTGAGAGCGTCACCGTCAAGTACTCGGCTGACGAAACCAAGTTCAAGATCCGATGCCCTCGAATGCTCTACACTCTGACCGTCGATGAGCGAGCCAAGGCCGACAAGATTGTCCAGTCTCTGCCTTCTACTCTCAACATCATCAAGATCGGAAAGTAATCCATCTCATCTAATTAATGCAGCATTTCATTCAGTGGTATAGGGACGGAAAGTGGAAGCTACAGCGATAGAACGTAACCGTCAATGGAAGTGTTGGGGTCAAGGCGTTGAACATGACAACCACGGCTGCATTGCCTCAGTCAAGAATGAGAGCATGCTCACGTCTGTTGCGCAGTTATCCTGAGTACAAGTACAAATATGACTCTTGACAGCCAATTCACAAACAACATCCTTCCACATGGCCGTAAGCTCTTGAACGTCGCCTGCAAAGACTGGAATGCCAGTCGCTGTAAGTGTGGGAGATATTCCCACTGTTCCACTGCAGCAATACAACAGTCACGGTCCAGACACCTCATCTACTCCGTACAAGTCTCTCTACACTTTCCCCATCGGTCACAAACAAAAACATTTTTATTATGCTGTAGTCGCTATCACTACAGCTCTATCTATCTATCGCAGTTGTTAGCTTACAACTTAATGTACTGCTCAACCTCCTTCTTAGAGCAAACATACAGGGTCTCACAGTCACTGTTGAAACCGTTGAAGGTGGTGGAGGCAGCCACGGTGTAGGCGCCAAAGGAAGTGAAGTACATCCAGTCACCAACATCGAGCAAAACAGGCAGCTGGCACGACTTGGAAATGCAATCGATACCATCGCAGGTGGGACCCCACACAGAGACATCTCGCGAGGTCTTCTGCTTCTGGTATCGCTCACCGTACATGAACTTGCCCTGGTAAGTCAGAACCTTGGGGACGGGCTCCTGGTGGTCGAACAGGATGCAGTTCATGTTACCGTAGACACCATCGTTAAGGTAAAGCATGGCCTTGTTCTGGTTCTCAATGATTCGTCGGGCAATGACGTGAGAGGCAATGGTGAAGGCCTCGGACACGAAGAATCGGCCAGGCTCAGCCATCAGGGTGACTCCGCTCTCCTCGGGGAAGTACTTGTCAAGAGCGTCGCCGAGAACGGCAGCAGAGGACTCGAAAGAGTCGTCAGAGAAACCTCCGCCGACATCCAGAGTGGTCATCTTCATGCCAATAGCAGCTCCCTGGTCAAACACTCGCTTGGCGTTTCGCACAGCGTCCAGGAAGGCGTTAGGGTCTCCAGCACCGGAACCAACGTGGAAAGACACACCGGCAACGTTCAGACCGAGGTCCTTGGCGAGCTGGAGAAGAGACTGGGTGTTCTCCAGAGCAGCTCCGTACTTGACGGAGAACTGGCACAGAGACTGGGAGTCATCGGTGACAATTCGGAGGAACAGCTTAGCGGTAGGGTGGTACTTGGCGCACTTGTACAGCTCCTCGGCGTTGTCAAACACCATCTTCTCAACGCCCACAGAAGAGGCGTATCGAATGTAAGACGCCACCTTGCAGGGGTGAGCGTAGATGATTCTGTCCTGGGAGACACCAAGGTCCAGAATGGTCTGGATCTCGTTTCGAGAGGCACAATCGAAACCAGTGCCGAGGGCAGCCAGAAGCTCGAGGACCTTGGGGTCTCCGTTGCACTTCATGGCGTAGAAGGGGGTGACTCGGGGCAGGCAAGTCTTCCATCGCATGAACTGAGAGTACACAACTCCGAGGTCAGCAACGAAGAAGGAGTCCTCGGAGCCGGGAGAGCAGGTCTCGAGGTCGATGGCCTCGATTCGGGTCTTCATGGCGTGAGCAATGAGCTTCTCGGACTCAGAGAGACCCTGGTCGATGGAAGCAGACACCTCATCCACAAACGAAGCAGGGTAGCTCAGGGAGGGGCAGGGTCGGGTGCCGAGGAAGGACTGGTTGGCCTGGATGGGCTCAGGGCCAAGAACGTGAGGGGCCATGGCGCGAGAGTTAGTTAGTTAGTTGGCGTAACTGGTTACTTGTGATAAGTAATGAATAGACCTGTCGAGAAGCCGACAAATCTGTCTGTGGAAATCACCGCAAAATGACGATTGTTTTGTGTGCGTAGCGCAGTGGCCGTGGTCTCTGTTTTGCTGGGCAAGAAAAAAGAGGCAACGGTACTCGTACTTATAGTGGTAAGCGTTGAGTGTGTTTGGAGGGTGAAGATAAGTTCTGCAAAGAAACTTGTGACAGCTTCCCTCTCTATGTGTACAGTTTTGGGGTATGACTCGCTCTGTGACACTTTTTAGAACTCTAACCCTATCTTGACCAATTTTTTCTGTACATTGCCCTTTGAAGGGAAACTCAACCGCCGTTTTGCTTTGAGGTCCTTCTCTTGGGCATATGAGTGGCCCTTGCTGTTACCCGGTTGGGTGAGGCGTAGCCCTGGTTGCGGTTTTGCACTGTGGCTGAAATGCGCTATAGGGGTGGTATCAACGCGAGAGTAGTTTCGTTAGATTGGTGAGGATGAGGGGACTATGATAGTATGTTTAGCTTATCATAAACACCTACTTTCCCCTACTCTTCCACCCCCTCGAAGAGTCCCATACAATTATTATCGTGACTTGCACTTGCCAATACAGTTTGGAAGCACCTTTTTGTACCGTGTCTAGTATCACGGGTAATGATGAGGGCAACACAGGACCACAACCATGGTATTTGTCTCGTTGAGGGGAGTTGATTCAAACTACCTACATCTCTCTAGCACCAAAACTTCCTCCAGGAGACACGAGAAATATTCCCATGTAACCGCTCTCACCTTTTAGCTTCCAAGGGTCAATCATCAACCATGTTTACTTTGATGGTCAGATGGCAAGTCCAAGAGCGGAATGAAGGCTCCAGAAGCTGCTCACACGACCACAGCCGCCCACCACATGCCCCAAGCGTCCATTGGACCCCCTCCTCGCGGTTCTCACACTGTCGTAGACTACCATCTCTTGCCCAAATCTATCCAGCCGCATGTCGTGATACATGAATAAGGCAATATATGCTCAGTGCTCACACGAGTACCTGGCTAATGCGGACTATCTCCGGAGTCGCAGTTTAGCGACCTGGGGCGCAGTAGCGGTGCATATGAGGTTGCTATTTGTGAGAGGGGGCGACAGCAAGGTATTTGTGAAAATTTCTGTGGTCATTTTCCCGCCGGTTTCTCTGCCAGCACCTTGGCCTGTTTCGTCCCAACACACACGACAGGTGGGCAAGTCTTCGACCCTACGTCTGGCATGCGAGTGAACAGGGAATATTGAAGAATTACCAGGAGAAGAATATAGTCGATATTAATTCGGTTAGATGATGGAATGAGGACAAAGTCAAGAAATTTGGAGATCTGGACGTGAGGATTCCAGCCAATATTTCACCTCTGCAATCGCCCTTCTATACACTGTTCTACACACGTCCTGTTGCCTCATTAACGAACATGTATTCCATGTAAGCCCTCTGAGTGACATCTCGGGCAATGTAACAAAAGCAAGTAAAGTTCGTGGATCATCTAAGTACGAGAGTCATGACGTCAGAAGACATAACATAACACTCGTTGTTTACCGTATTGGAAGCCTGTTTATGGATAGAAAAATTGATTTCCATATTCATCTAACACAGACGACCTTCCCAAACGCCACTTTCCCCACCTCTCCACCTCTAAGGCGTCTTTTCAAAGGACCTTCTGTTTACCCCTTCACACCTCTCAAACTCCAACCTAAAGCACACGTCCAACCTTCTCATGTTAGGGTCATGTTAGGGAACCTTGACGTTGGGACTTTGCTGGACTTGGAGATACTCTACGGACCATGGGATACTCTTGCAAACTGTCTTGATGGTGCCCCAATCGGGTTCGTTGGGACACAGCCCGTCTCCTATTGCGTGCTTGAGAGAATAACATGATTGGCTTGTCGTATCAAGGCTTCATTCCAGTCAGGTGGTGGAGGTATCAGATTTGAGTCGTAAACATATGCTCTTTGATACGGCCATATGATACAGTAGCTACAGTGTCGATGTAGGTACGAGCGCTGTAGAGCTGCCAGTAAGGGTGCAAGTCGTATATCTCGCATTATTAAGTGCAGGTGGTTTCATCTACAACCTATTGTACGTACCAACTCGAGCTCTCGTCCATTTGATGGCTCATCGATGGTTACCCTATGCCCAAGTCCTGTACCGTTGTAAATGAATAATGACATAATCACCCTATAGGAGCCACCGCGAGCCCAACCTCTCCCTCTCTTCCAAGTCGGGAAATGAAGCATCGTATCTAGATTGTGAGACAGATGATCAACGAAGCCAAAGAGCCGTACCACAGTCCGCAGAGTTGGGCTGGGAAGAAGAACGAGTGGGTACCCATAGTCAGATGTCACGGTGGCAAATCCGGCTGTTGCATCGTAAACATGGCCGTCTTCTACAGTAAACATCCGACACAACCAGACCTTTAAGCTACTGTACCCTTCTACAAGGTGGAATGACACAAAATCCAACGTATGACAATAATTTAATAGATTACAATGCAAATCACCCGATCCAGAGCGCTATCCGAAAATATTGGCGTCCTTCTCGGGCATTCTTCGAGCAGAAGACAATCTCCAAGAGTCCTGGTCCTGTGCATACCGATCGTACAAAGGCACAATCTTCTTGGACTTCTTCTCCTTCGACAGCTTGTTGGAGTCGGCAAAGTTGAAGAATGTGGGAGCAGCCCAAGGCAGCCATTTGGCGTCAATAGATGTCACGCAATGCATATACTCCTTGGATGTCAACAACAGAGTATGGTAGATGACGTATTGAGATGGCTTGGAAAACAGCGCAGAAGATGGGTGCATGAAGACAGGCGTTCTTTCAATGAGAGTCTTGTAACCTTGCTGAGGATCCTTCTCGGCAGAGTTCTTGAAGTATCCAGAACACAACACCTTTCGAACAATGTCTGTAGACGCGCCACACGTCGAGATTCGATGCTTGTACCGTCCCATGATAGACACGAGCTGGTTACGCACATCCTGAGCTCTTCTCATAGATCTGTCCTGGATGAAGTTTTCGTTGGTCCACATCTTGGAGCAGTTGTTTCGCTTCCAAGCATTGTAGACATTGAGCATGGTCAGATGGTCACCAGTGGGGTCCATGAACTTCTTTCGTTTGGCATCGGCCTTCTCGGCCATGTTCTTGGGCCGGAAGAAGACACTTTGAACCGACAGCATAGCCACAATAGTCAGAATCTCCTCAGCACAGTTGTGGTCGACAGAGTTGAGCAGAACCTTGGCCATAGCAGGCTCCATGGGGAAGTCAGCCATGTTTCGACCCAGCTTGGTTAACAGACCTTCTCCGTCAATAGCTGACAGATGGTGAAGATCGTTGAGAGCAGACAACAAGGTGTTGTGAGGAGGAGGATCCATAAAGTCGAAGTTCAACAGATCGTTGATGCCCATGGCCTTCAACATGAGAATGGTATGACTGAGGTTCTGTCTCTGGATCTCAGGAACAGTATTGGTAAGCATCTCATTGTGGAATGAGTTCTCCGTGTAGAGTCTGTAACACTTACCGGGACCTGTTCGACCAGCTCGACCAGCTCTCTGAGTGGCCTGTGCCTGGGAGATGGGAGCAATCTGAAGAGAGTCCATTCCAAGCTTGGAGTCGTAAGCGTTGATCTTGACGAAACCAGGGTCAACCACGTAGTAGACTCCATCAATGGTAATAGAGGTTTCGGCAATGTTGGTAGCTAACACAACCTTTCGTGAGCCAGGAGGCGCAGGATCGAAAATTCGCGACTGCATTTCTGAAGGCAGAGACGAGTAAACCGGCAGAATGATGAGGGGACCGGCGACAGACTCAATCTTCTTGGACCGTTCATAGAGGATCTCACACGCACTGTCAATCTCCTCTTGTCCAGTAAGGAAGACAAGAATGTCTCCGGGGTCTTGGGTCACGTGAATATCCATCACAGTATCAATGGCTGCTTCCAGATAGTCAGCCTCGGGCTCCTTGGCGAAATGCTCCTCAACAGGGAATGTTCTTCCAGGGATGGTGATGATAGGAGCACCATCAAAGTACGTGGAGAACTTCTCGGCGTTCAGAGTGGCAGAGGTGATGACCAGTCTGAGATCGGGACGTCTCTTTGCGGCTTTCTTAAGCAGAGCAAACAAGATATCTGTGGCAATAGTACGTTCGTGAGCCTCGTCAAGCATCAGAACACTATACTGATCCATATCAGGATCAACCAGAGCCTCTCGCTGAAGCATACCATCTGTCATGTACTTGATCTTCGTCTGAGGACACGTCCAATCCTCGAAACGAATCAGATATCCAACCTCCTTTCCAACCTTGCATCCTACCTCTTCAGCAACTCGCTTAGCAACAGAAACAGCAGCCACTCGACGAGGCTGGGTACATCCAATTCGTTTTGTCTTGGCAAACCCGGCTTCGTAAAGATACTGCGTGATCTGGGTGGTCTTTCCGGAACCTGTTTCACCAACAACAATGATAATCTGGTTGTCTCTGATGGCGTTGATGAGATCCTGCCTGAACTCATAGACAGGCAGGGATTTTCGGACTTCGGCGATTGTCATGTTGTCTCGCTGTCTGTTTCCGTATGCAGTGTTCTTGGTACCAATAGTGGCCTGCTTCCAAGCAGGATCAGCAGCACCGTACTTTTGATGGCCAAGAGGGTCAGACGCTGACTCGAGGGAGTGTCTGTTGTCACGTGACTCGGATGCGGCGTCCTGGCTAAGTAGATCTTCAGCCTTCTCCTTCTGTTTCTTCTCTCGACGTTCCTTGGCACTCACTGCACTGTTAATGGCAGCTCTATTGAGTGATCCATCAGGCGCCTTCACCACACGTACAGGTGACAGCTCCAAACTCTGAAAGGTTTGACCAGCCAAGAATGGTGGTTCGATTTCCTTGACTTCAATCTCCACATCCTCCTCCACACCAACTGTGGCCTCTTGCTGCAGAGACTCAATGTCTTCGTCGAGGTCAGGGTAGTCGGCGGCATTGACGACACCCGATGCAATGAGCTGACGAATCTCCCACCGTTCTGGAGAAGTGAGACGAGTTCGTTTCTTCACGGGTTCCTGTTCCTGTTCCTGTCTCTGGTATCTTCGTCCTCGTTCCTCGTCTCTTCCATGTCCACCACCTCTTGAACGTTCGACACGCTCAAGAACCTGTCCTGTCTGTTGATCCACGTCATTCAGCGACAGTCCGATCTTTCTTCCATCAATCTTGCACACCTTGACGTACACCACGTCTCCCACACTGACAACATCTGAAGGATGATCCACTCTGTTAGCAGCCAGAACAGAGACATGCACGAGACCGTCCGTCTTGTTTTTCAGCCCAGACAGAGTCACAAATGCACCGAATGAAGTCAGGTTCTTGACACGTCCCTTGTATACCTTGTTGAGAATAGGATCCAAATCGAGTTCTCCCTGATCTGGACTCAGACTTCGTCGTTTCGACCGATCTCGACGATCAGATCTGTCCCTGTACTCCCGACTCTCCTCCCTCCTTGCTGGTTTCGATGTGGTCTCTTCAGGTCCCATATCGCTCTTGATAGGGGCTGTATCTTTCATAGTCAACACTGATAGCTTCTCAGCAGGCTCTTCCTTCTTCACTGCAGGTTCCTCCTTGACAGGTTCAGGCACGGAGTTGCCTCTGTATTTTGGATGCAAGTCGCTAATGAGCTGGCGCATACGATCCACGAACGAGTCAGGGAAGTCGCCACCAACAGCACTCAGCTTGGTTGCAAACTCGGCCTTGTCTCCCTTGGACTCCTCGTACATGCCGAGCACAAACTCTGCGAGCGTCTTGTCGTTGATGCCGGTGTAGTTGTTGATTTCCGTGGTCAAAGTCGACACCAGGGCGATGATTTCGAGCTGCTCTAGCTCATCCATGGTCGTGGTTGTACTTTGTGGTTGTAGTCGGAGATTCCACTCAGGAAGAAGAGTGTTGAACTGCATGCATATTCCCTGAACCCTAAATATATTTTGGTCTGAAGCCGGTTTTTGAGCTTAACTGTTTGGGTCAAGTGGGAGAGCTGTATTTGTGGAGTAGGTAGTTGAAAGAATAATGAGGGATATGATGCTGGTGGTGAAGCCATGGGAAGGAACGTAAAGCTCCGTACACAGCAACAGTGTCTTCCAGAGGGACAGCTATTTGATTGCTGAAAAATAATTGCTCCATCCATTTCCATGGAACATCCTGGAACCTCAACTTTTGCCCTCTACCCCAACGTCTTCCCTCCGTCATACGATAACTACGCACGATTATCTCCACACCAACCGTCATACTTTGCTAACCCCTCATTTGATCACACCTGTCGAATGCAACGTGGTGTGCAGCTGCAGTGGACGAGTCGGATATCCGCGCAGTTTCTTTGTCGGCTCCTTGTCCTCCAAAGACGTATTTTTGACCACTCTGGTTATTACTGCCGTTTCTGTTCTTGGGACGCAGCCACAATGACGGGTCTCTGTTTGGCCTCACACGAAACACATAATAATACTCAGATTCTAACAAGGAGAGAGGTGACATCTTTTTTGAAACACATTTTCGACAACTGGACCTGGTCCAACAGCCTCAACAACTTTTCCCGGGAATCATACACCTCTTGAATCAGCTCACCTTGCAGCATTGTCCAGATCACATTTGTCAGCAGAGAAGAACACCCTATACAGATTTCAGGACAGATCAATAGCAACCTCTTATCAACATATCCAAGGTAATTGAACAGGCACAATCAGACACGTCCAATTGAACAGACACAATTGAACACAGACAGGTGCCAATTGCATTCTTCATCACAGCAGCATCAGCATCAGCATTACTAACAACCCTCAGCATCACCAATTACAAACCACACACACACCATGATCGTTGTGGACCCATACTATTGCCAACATCACGACAGATTCTTCACCAAAGAAGAATTGGAGGTGCACCAAAAGGCGTGCAACGGACCATACTTCATGTCCAAAGAGTTCAGACGACCTCCAGAGGTGGGGATGCCGTGACAGGAGAGGACTTGATCTGACCTGACATAGAATCAACCAGTCTTCAACCCTTGGCCCAATCTATATATAACAAATGCATCTCATTACATCACCTCAGCCTCTACTCCTCATCTACACATACCATAAAAATATAATAGTTATAATCTACCAATTGCAGTCTTGTGCTAGGTCCAAAGCCCAAGCCAAATGCTCGCGCTCTTGCGGCTCCTCACAAACTGCCAACTTTTCAATGACCTCGTTCATTCATCGAAATGCCTTCGTCAATCTAGACCATTCTGCTTACGCAGCAATCTCTCCCTGTTGAACCTCCAGCTCGTCAGTCACCTCAGCCTCTGGGTACTCGTCAGGGTAGACCAGAGCAGAGACGTCTCGAATGCCGTCCTTGTCCACGACCTTGACGTAGACACCCTTGAAGTCCACGGGCAGACGGGTCTGCAGCTCCTTGATGCACATTCTCATGAGAACCACTCCCTCCTCCATGGTCATGTCCTGTTTCCAGTGTCGGTCCAGCAACGACATTGTGTAGTAGGCGGCGTAGCCGTGGGCGGCGTAAGGAAGCTCCACGTTGGAGGCCAGGTAGTCGATGAGGTTGAGAGTGGGCTTTTCCGTCTTGGGATCAAATCCGGCAATCAGCACGTTGACCTGGTAGGGCTTTCGTGATCGCAGGGCCTTGGCCAGCTGGTTTCGAGTAAAAGAGGCAACGGCAGAAGGAGACAGCTCAATGTCGTGTCGAATGCCGTACAGACGAGTGTTGGCCATGATGTACTCGGCAAACTGGACTGTGTCTCCGGCCTCTCCGGTGTAGGCCATCAGAGTGTTGGGGTTGAGTTCTCTGGTCTTGTCATCGCCGACCTTGATGACGGAAATGCCTCGGGTGGCGGCCTTGGAGGTGGCAACCAACACTCCGCCCTTGATTCGCAGTCCTAGAACGATATCCATCTTGTGATTGTGTGTGGTGTTGTGGTTGTAGGATGGTTGGACTGATAGTGGTGATGCAGCAGATACACACAAGGTGGCAAGGTTAGGTGGCGTCACGTGCAGGTGGCGGAAGATGAGGGATTGAAGTGGTGGGTGAAGCGGTGGTTTTAGAAGATGGATGTGAGCACGTGATTGATTGATGGTGGAGAAATGAGACGGATGGGTTAAGTTGGAGATTTCTCGGTTTTTGGTGAGTTGCTTAGTAAGCAGACTTGGAGAGTGCATCTACAGAAATGATCGCGGACGAAGTGTGCTTATTAAGCCCAACGTAGGGTCCACATATTGACGTTAATGTGGTAATATGCTGTTCAATACCCTGGCGGCTCTACTGTTTGTGTCCGACCCCCAAATGCTGTTCCATTGAGATGGTCTGGTGTTCAAATGTTTTCTTAACTATGGTTGGACAAAAGCTTACGGAATTACTTAATGCTTGTTGAGGGAATTTTTATGAATCTGATGGTGGCGAAGAAGACTGACGATACGTCTTTGAACCGCAAGCGACACTCAGTCACTGTAATGTTTTTGTAACCTGTGGCTATACAAAGATCATGTAGCATATAGGTGTTTCAAGGCACCCTGTAGCTCTCCACAAACGAGAGACACCCGCACAGTAGCTACTACAATCGGATACAAATGACCACTGCTACATTTCCAGCCATCAACATATCATCACTCAAGCATAGCTATCTAGTTCTTATCAGTTGTGTCAAAGAAATGAGAACCAATACGAGGAAGAGGCACCGAGGGGTTGTGGTGCTTATCGAAAGCCTCCTGTTCTTCAGCTGAAGCTTCAATGACAAAGCGGACGAAGTGCCTCATCAACTCTTCATCCATGGATCTTCCATCCTTACCGTGCTGGTTCTTGGTTCTCTGGGCGCAATAGACAGCCACCTCCTCATTGCTTTCCCAGATGAGCTGCCAGATGGTAAAAGCTTCTAGCTGAGTCATATCTGCCGAGTAGATGAGGTGAGAGGTCATTCTGACCACCTCGGGGATGTCGTAGTCGATAGCAAGGTCCAAAAGCTGAGCTACGACCATTACATACTCCTGGTAGTCGAAATGATGGCCATATAGGAGGGTGGTCCAGTGGGCCACAAGTCCCAGAGGCTCCTCCATATCGATAAAATTAGATCCATTCAGCATGGACTCAAGTTGAGGCCACCTGGGAATCAGAACAGAAGAGTTTAGACAGCTAAAAGGCCCATCTTCACAAAAAATAGCCATATCGAAGTCTCCGAGACTCTCATTGTCGTGCATGGCCACATAAGGGAAGGGGTTCTTCACATCAAGATAGGAATTGAGCTTGGTCTTGGGCTGTCTCTCTTGATGAATAGTCTTCCAGTTGTCCTTGGTGGTGATCAAGACAAGCTCATCATAGTCGTAAAACTGCACCAGAAGAGTAGTGGGATCAGGATGGAGGAAACGTTGGATTTGTCTACCACATTCGAGAATTGGATCATTCTCATAGGCAGTGTGCTCAAACATGAGATGGTAGTCGTTGTCACGATATCTGTAGAGGTGGAAGGTACCGACTTCTGGGATATGACAGGAACCGTCCATCTTTTGGTATTCGGTTGCCTTTTGTTCTTTCACCGCATCAATGACACATTGAGACATCTCTTGAGTAATCTTCTCCATGGCCGCAGCATAAGAATCCTCATCAGAGAAGTGACGACGTAGGGAACCACGCATAACATCCTTGAGTTCTCTTTGGGCTTTGGGGGCTTCGGGGACCTTGGCGGCCTTGGGGGCCTTGGTAGCCTGCTTGGTCTGTCGTTTCTTTCGCAGCTTGGTTTGTTTTCGAGTCATTGGAGTTGAGGGAGTGGAGAGAGAACTGACTGCTGTTTCGGACTAAAGATAGAGAAGGGAGTACGAATGAGGCCAATATCAACTGCTGCCCTGTGGTGGATGGATGTGTGCTTTTCATCTCTAGGGTGTGCATGTCAAAGTGAAGGTGGCTTACGAAAGCTGAATTAAGAAGCATTGAGCCTGTTCGCGGTACAGTCGCATTGGTGAGGATCAGGGTGCTCTAGCCATCTACTTTTCGAGTCGCTTGGATGGTGGCATCAAGAGTTGGAGTGGAGGTTGGGTTTCTCGTATTCTGAACAAGCTTCTGATGTGAAGGATAATGAGCTGCAGAAGGTGTAAGGTGAGGGTACAATACGAATCATACTGTAATAACCGGTGCGACGACAGACCGTACCTGGCTCAAGGCAATGACCGAGCACGACACAATGAGAGGACGAGTTTGTAGGCGACTCTGACTTCTTCTCAACCGCGTTCTCACTACTCAGGGTAAGGGTTAGTGGGCCGCGAGACATTTGTGAGGTGAACAACTCTTGTGTCAGCAGCTGTAAAGTCATTCTCACATTCAGCATGGATCAAGCTACAAGTACAGTATATAGCACTTGTACTCGTACTTCTTTATAGTAGCTATGGGTCGAACACTTCTCTCAGCTCGAGCAGTCGCACTGTAACATTACACCGCCCCCTAACGTCAATTCAGCTCATGCGCAGGAATAATCACCAACAGTGAGGATGTGAGAACGAGGCCTAGGCCACCTCCACAGGTATAGTCGTAATTTCTGTGCTTGAAGTCATTTCACCTCTGCTATTGGTACAGCCATGCCTTCTCTCTCAACTCCCCTTCTCTCTACAAGTACAATAACCCCCCAACTCTAATCACGTCCTTTTCCTACGCGTAGAGTTAAATTGATTCCCAACTTGAGGAGACGCGTTTTAGCATTACACTGCACCTTCTTTTTCTGTCTTCTCTACAGCTGACGTCTCAAATCAGCACACACCCAACAAACATCACAAACACAGCTCAAATGACAGTATCGGAACCCTCTTCGCCCGTGTCCACCGCCGAGCCCCAAACGGATATCACCGTACCCCCTTCTTCTTCTCCACGACTTCCACAGCAGGGACTGTACGATGCCATCATGAACGATGTCATGGAACACATTGAGGAGCCCATGGCTGACATTCCGGAAACCAGACAAACCGAGACTTCTGTGACTGCTCCCAGCGGCGGCAACATCGAGGTTGATTTCGAGGGTCTTGGACTCTTTTACTCGCGTTTCTTCCCCTTTAAGACCCTCCATCGATGGCTTAACCATTCGCCCAGAAACGGACGAGATTTCGCTTACAGAGAATTCGCCTTTACCCTGAGAAACGGAGCTTACCTGCGATACAACTCGTTTGCAGAGGAGCGAGAATTCAAGTCTCGTGTCGACGAACTCGTTCCTGAACGATTCGAGATCGGAGCAGTCTATTCACACTCGCCCAAGGACCGAAAGAAGCTGCGAAAGGACGTGTTCAAGCCCGTTTCCAAGGAGCTCGTATTCGATATCGATATGGACGACTACGACAAGTTCCGAACATGCTGTTCTGGAGCATCAGTCTGCAACAAGTGCTGGAGATACGTGCAGGTGGCCGTCAAGATGGTCAACTCTGCTCTCAAGGAGGATTTCGGATACAAACACATTCTGTGGGTCTTTTCGGGCCGACGAGGAGCCCACGCGTGGGTCAGCGACAAAAAGGCACGTGATCTCAACGATAGACAGCGTTCCACAGTCGTGTCGTATGTTGCTGCATTTGGAGACGCTACAGATAAAAGTGCTGTTAACAACTCGAGTCTCAGACGTCCTCTGCATCCCCATCTTCAGCGATGTCTCGATATCGCCACCACTGTCTTCAATGAAGTTGTTCTGCAAACCCAGGACCCCTGGGCTGATGAGGAGGGCTCCAAGTTTCTGTTGGCATTCATTCCCGATGAAAAGCTGCGAAGAGCACTTGCCGAGACGTGGAAGAAGAACGGTGACTCCGCCAGCTCGGCCGAGAAGTGGAGCGATATCGACAAGGTGGCTTCTTCCGGTGTTTCTGCCAACCTGGACACCAAGAAGCTCGTTGAGGCCAAACAGAACGTGATCCTGACCGTGTTCATGCCCAAGCTTGATGGAGCCGTGTCTCGAGGAACCGGCCATCTGCTGAAATCGCCCTTTTGCATCCACCCCAAGACTTCCAACGTCTGTGTGCCCATGGACGTTGATTACCACACTAACGAGCTGCTCTTCACACCTGAAGACTGTCCTAAACTGCAGGAGATTATTGACGACTACAACAATCACGATAATGACAGTGAAGGAGCTGCTTCCAAGCATGCTGTCGATAGAACTCGACTTAAGCCGTTTGTCGAGGTGTTTGACAACTTTGTCGAGCCGCTCATGAAGGAGGAGATTGAGAGAGTCAAGGCTGCCAATGTGGGTTCCATGGACTTTTAACTGGGAGATTATTTAGGTACTTAATATATTTAATGGTGTTTTGACTGGTTGTGCAGTGGCTCTTAAATCCGTAACTACAATCTCATGGCTACACCACGACAACTACAACTGTACACACTCTCTCCTTTCATACACAATAAATATTAACCGATATATCCTCACACGTTACATAACCACACAACAAGGCTCAGCCAGATTGGAATAGAAAGTATCAAGAAACCCTCCAAACTCGGGCTTGTGGTCCAGAACCGTGATTTCAATCTTCTGGGGGCCTGCCTCGCTGTGCTTCCAAAACAACTGGGCTCGTGCAGTCTTCCACGTTCCGGTGGAAACGGTGACTGACAAAAAGTTGGTGGGGAAGACAAACTGGGGAATGGCAATGACGGTCTCCTGGTTGCTGCCCGAAGCCTCAATCTCCAGAATGTAATGTCTCTTGATGAGCTCGTAGCTGGTGGCAGTCAGAGTACCGCCAATGGCAATGGGATAGGGACGGGCAAACGCCTCGACCGCACGCACTCCCTTCTGACTGACGGGAGGCAACTCATCCTCCTCATGGGGATCCTTGCCTCGGTTGAGGAAGTGAAGAGGGTTGTGAGGATGAGGCAGGTGAAGACCGTGGCTGCCATCCCCACCATCATGTGCTACCGGCTCCTTGGCGTCTGAATCATCAAGTCTGGGAGTGGGGGTCATCTGAGAAGGAGAAGAATCCGTGTCAGACTTGTCACCAACAAAGTCACACAAACTAGGTGCAGGAGAGACAAAAGGAGTGCAATCCGTATGGTCATGCGGGGGCTGACGAATCAGCGACAATCGATCCTTGTTGGGATTGTCATCACTCAGAGGACTCTTACTCCAGAAAGAAAAGTCTTCTCCGTTCCACTCATCTCCCCACTTGTGGTTGTTGTGAACAGTGTAACACCACATGGTCACGTTAATGTCGGCCTGGTCAATGGCGTTCATGTTGGCGTCCAGAGCCTTGAGCTGAGACGAGTAGTCACCATTGGAGTAGGCAGACTTGTCGTCCATATCAAAGGGCATACCAGTCTCGGTCATAACCATGGGGATAGGTCCCATGTTGTCCAAACCCTCCTTCTTCATCTCAGTGAGCTGCTGAGCAAGACACTTTCGCACGGCAGAAGGTCCAATCTTGAGAGCAAATGCAGGATGCGAGTATCGACCTCGCAGAATGCCCAAAACGTCGACATTCCACGTGCACCATCGCTTCAACATGAGAGTGAGACCATCGTAGAAATGAGGCGCGTAAATGACCCGACGGTCCATGCAGTTCTTATCGTCCTTGATAAGAGGAGGGATTCGCATGACGGGAGGCTGACACAGCAGAAAGACCGAGTCACACACTTCCTTTCGCATTGTCTGGAAATACAGGGCCCAATGGTCCTTGAAGTACAGGTTGACGAATCCGTCTTCTCCATCGTTCTTTGTGCCCTTGATGTTGACCACATCTCCATGAGTGTTGACGGTAAAGTAGTCTGGCCGGAGCAGTTTCTTCTCTTCGGGGTCCCAGACTCCGTGCTGAGCCCAGACACACTCTCCAAGCACCCACCCGGGATCTCGTTTCCATCCGTACCGGGTGTCGTCGTAATCGTCGAGTTTGGGGTCGATCCAAGCTCGCACTCCTTCAGGGTCCAGAACCTGAGTTCCCTTCTTTTTGGGGCCAAAGTTGGAGAACTCAAACTCGTCCACCTCCACCTGCATACCCATTCCAAGCTGGAAACTCTGGAACGGGGTAGGATGAGGACCCAGCTTCAGGGGCTGCTCATCGGGAAGAATGGCGAGGTTGGGGTGACCAATGAGACCAACCGAGGGCTCGTTCAGAGACTCCAGACCAATGATGCACGTGTTCCACAGCTCGGGAGCTCGGGCCTTGATTCGCTTGTAGAAAAAAGTCATGGCATTGATGAAATGGTTGGTCAGATAGTCCTGGATGTTGATGCCGTCGATGATGCATTTGGGGGCGTAGTCTCGTCCACCGTAGAAGAGCGTAAACATGACAAAGCATGCCAAACGTGTGTAGTTTGTGGCCCAGATCATTTTGGGGAACTCCGAAGGCTTTGGTTGCCACGTGTTGTGGACCAGAGCGGCCCATGTGTTGCTCATGGTTCGAGGGTTGAGACCTGCAGCATACAGAGTCCACATGGGGGCTCCACTGCCTCCGGTATGTCTTGACCAGACATCCTGGTGAGGATCCATAATGACATAAAAGCCGTATGAGTCACATAGTCTCAGGACCTCGATGGTGAAGTCGATAAAGTCCTCGTCGTACTTTCCGGGACCCTCATGTTCAAGGGCTTCCCAGGTGTAGACGTATCTGATGGTGTTGAATCCCCACGACTTGATACGTTGGAGATGTTCGTGTGCGTCTTTAAGGTGGAACGGTCTTCCGATGAATCTGGCACTGTCTCCGTCCCAGAAATCCTCAGACGACTTTTGGTGGGTAGGAAGGTAAGGGTCTGTGGGCATTTTAGCGTCCGAGGCCATATTGATACCTCTCAGGTTGATTTGACGGTGGCGTTCATCCCGCAGGATTCCCTCCGAGTCGATCACCAGTTGTTTAGCGCGAGTCATGATGTTGCGAATGTGGTGCCGGGTGGATAAGTTGGGTGTGGTCACACGGATGCAGATTCTTCCGAGTATGGCTGTTGGTGATAGTGGCGTGAAAGTGGTTCAGCGAGTTGACCAGTTAGCGAGTCTTTGTTTGTCGTGTATGCGCGTGTGTTCCTTGTGTGGGAAATGTCGATGTGGGTGTCGTGCAGCAGAAATGTGATGAGGAGGCTGATGACAGAAGGGCTTACACAAGGGATGATAAGAGTGCTGTTTGTGTGCTCAAAATGGGCTCAAAAGGTTGTGTTTCTGTGTCACAGATGCAGGAGTCGGTGTACGTCCTGGAAGTGTGTACTTGTAGGAAGACGCTTGTAGAGGAAAACGGCGTTTCGGTCGTGTTAGGAAAGAAGGCAGATGGCCTGAACCATGTGCAGTAGGGCTGAAGATGGTTCAGGAGCTGTTGCTGCAGGGTAAAGCGAGAGCAAGTGGGGAGTTATAAGCAGACCTGTGGGGGTAGGAAGTTTGGTGGCAATGTGGTATGAGGAGTTGGTTGTGTGTGTGTTCCAGGATCGCCTGTTATTCACCACTAATAGGACATCACCTGTTATCTCCTAGCTATACCGCTAATTATATGTCACCACCACGACCCGCACTAGAGTTCAGTTAGGCCGAACCTAAGTAGATAATACTGCAAGAAGCAGTTGAAAGAGAAGCAGTAAAAGATCGACATGAGTGAAAATGCGAGTCAAATAAGCAACTTGTGGGGAGGAACAAAGGCTTGCAACGGAGACGGAATCGGAGTTTCCGCGTGAGCTTTTTCAACCCTCGTTAACGTGTCTCAAACATACTGCACTGTCGGATCAGCCACCCTCTCCTACAGGTAAAACCCCCACACCCAAGCTCATTTCAATTACAGGTTGCGTTGCTCCACGCCAACTTTATTGAGGGGGGCTGAGGGCTGACAGATGAGGTGATGGAAGGCGATGAGGGAGTGTCGAAAGCGGTATATGGTGACGTTTTTCGGGTGTTTCGGGTACTCTTAATCACATCACGTGACTCCCAGCCGCCCGTGACGTCACTTCACCACTTCTATCGCAGTACCTTAGCGCCGCCCTAAAATGACCTGATCTCAAACATGAGTGATATCTGCACGAGCAACGTGACTATTGCACCCAACTCACAAGGCTATTTACTGACTGTGTGAAGGAGATGGTGGTTAAAAAGACGACTACAGTTGTTGACGAAAAAGAAACGTGAGTCCGTATTATCCAAAAAGCAAGCCCTGCAGAACCACTCTCTGCAATCGCGCTTCTAGAACCAAATACCACGTTATTCCAAATGCTCGACTTGCCCAATAATCACTGACAAAGGAGATTGGACATGCAGCTTTACAGCTGACCCTTCAACCCCGCAAGATGGGAATATGAGACAGCCGGAATATGATCTCAGCCGTGTCTTCACGATTCAGCTTCACCTTGCTGTTGCCAATCATGACCTCTGGTATATCTCTCATATCTGTTGGACCGCCAAGAACAGGATTGACCAAAGCGTAATAATCGGCGGATCATCCGTATCGGCCCTCGGCTTGTTTGAGATACGAATGTGGCTGTTAGACGGTCAAATACCACAGATCCAGGGACTAAAATAATATCGGCAGCTTTGGTGATCACACTGATTGCTCCGAAACCATCTCGGAAACTCTGCGGTCAGAAATACCCAGTTTTCAAGGCTTCAGATCGTTATCTCAAACTGTCCCACTCGTTAACCTAGGTAAGCCTGAAATAAGGTTGGTAATAGATCCGAGTTTCGGTAAGTCTCGTGGGGGTTCCAAGTTGGTGGAAAGTGGTGATTTTGGAAAGAGAAGAGCAAATCATGACATCTACGTGCCTCTAATCTGCCCTTACCTCTTCATCCCCATTCTAGAGCTCCCTGAACACCACAATATAACCACCTTCTCACCCTCAACTGGAACCTTAAATTTGTTGAGAACAAGATGCAGGTCAGTTATGCACCATTAAATTTACGAGCCAGAAATATGTATGGGAGATGTATAGAGCTGCACGCTGAGTAATGGAACATCACAAGTGCGTCAATGAATGTCCATTCTACGTGGTGGAGTGAGCTGGGACCGCGGTTGGTTGCTTACAAATCTGCTGTGGTGTCTTTTCGACACAAAAGCTCACTTCTCAGAATCCGTAGTATCTCGTTTCGAGCTACACACTCGTGTTCAGGTCTAGGAATAAATAATTAGTTATGAATAGTGCTACTTGCAATTGTAGCTAAATTGCTGCTGAGATCCTTCGAGATCATGCTCCAGCATATTTGCTCTCTCCGTTTAGACCCTCCGTCTAAACGAGAATGCCATGGTACTCAGCTCTGGGGTACTTTTCAGCCAACTGAGGCCATTGAACCAGAAAACGGTCGCAGAAGGGCAACAGAATGAGACCACTGAGACTGAGACGATTGACGCGTGCCAGAGACTCGATGTAAATGATCCGAGTGTCAATGACAGCCAGAAATCTCAGCAGGAAGGCTGCGTAGCACAGCATGACACAAGTAGCGGGTCCATTACACACGATGACATGCGGTTTGTGCTTGTGAACCAGTTTGAGAGCCACAACGAACGACACGGCCGATGTAATGACACTGGAAGGGTACGATTGACCCACTTTTCTTGCTCGGGGAATGTTTTCCAGAACCATCGACTTGGGCTCCGACTTTGTGGATGTTTCCAGCACCTTGACCTTTTCCAACGAATCCACGTCTCCCGAAGACGACACGTAGATTCTCTTTGCGTAGCTGTTGAGTTTGAGAGTCTCCAACATCCGCAGCATTTCTCCGGTATGGCCTCCCGATCCCAGCATCACCATGAGTTTTGGATTGGCGTGTTTTGGTCTATAGAGGAATCCGAATCGATTCGATGCTGGCAACACAAAGAGCAGTCGTATCAGTAAGAGTACCAATGTCGCCGATGCGGCTGTGAGAATGATAGGGAGCATGCTGGATGTGGTGATGTGTTGTGTGGTTATGGTGGTTACGACGATGACGATGATAAGTGGGAAACGTGTCTTTCTGTGTCGATGATGCAAAGTGGAAAGGGGTGATCAATGGAGAATGCGTCTGCTTTGTGATTTCTCTTGTCCGATTGTCGTTTCAGTCAATGGGTGGGCGGTTCAGTTATGCGTGGAGGGTGTCGTGTGGGCGAAATGTCGCGATGTAACGCCAGTTGGCAGAATGACGGTGCATACGACCGTTTCGAAACCTTGTGGATTGATTTAGGAGGTTAGTTGGGAAATTAATTGAGACCGAGGAATATTAAGCCGCCGTTGGGACCTAAGCGAACTGGGAGGTGTGGTGGTTGTTGGTGTTTTGGTTGATTGAGTGTGTTCGATGGCAGGCTGTTCGTGGTCTGTCACTGACATTAAAAGATCAGGAACCCGTGCACTACTTATAGACCAAAGCTGTTGAGTGCAACCCCTCAATTGCGGAGTGCACATATCTTATCAAACATGGGGTACCGACGTACATTCGTACTTGCACAGCCATCAAGCAGCTGAATCCCCTCACTTGATACTCCTATTCGATCCCCCTAATGGTTGTCTCCGGTCTCCCACCAAACTTGCACTTCACCAGAACTTGGCTCCCACCACTTGAACGATAAGAATAAGGGGGCTGGCAGGACTGACAGACAGACGGGCTGACCATACACCCGCCAAAATGGCTCAATTGTGTGCTGTGATTGAACTGGCGGACGAGTAGAGCAAAGACAACATTCAGTGAACTACGATGGCAGCTATATCTTCATACAATTGCACATGTCTGAAACGTTTTGATGCCGCTCCCTTCTCATAGTCCTGCTACAATAATTATTTGAACCTGCACACACTGTATCCCCTGTTTAGAGAGACCTGCTTCTAGACAGCGTCTAGCTTAACAATACTGATTAGAGATGATCGACTACAGGGGGTTCTTGTCCGGACATACTTGAGGCTGCCAAGATTTTGCAACATGAAGAATTCGTTCAATGCGTGAGTGCCGTATTGTTACTACAAGTAGCTACCTCAAATTTGAATATACCCCTTGTAAAGCCACTCGTAATCAACCATCTCTGCCACACGCTTGAGTGTCAGTAGGCATCACACAACTCCCAACTCACTAATTTCATTTTGTGAGTTGGGACCAAAGATTTCTGCACCACCCTCTGTCAGGATTGCTCCCAACACTGATGCAAAAAACTGTAGTTTTTTGCATCAGTTCCTGTCAAGATTTCTCCCGACATGTTGCAAAAGACTACAGTTTTTTGCACCAACCCCAATTAAAAAAGTTCCCAAAATGGGGTAAAAAACTGTCAGTAAGCTCATGACATAGTGCAAATTTATGTAGAATCTCGCGATTTCCCACAACACAAACTCGGTGTCACATAAAATCAAAGAGTATATGAATCTATGTAAACTGATCACTCAGCATCCTGAAAGTCTTCTTCGCTTCCACTCTCGACTGTCATCGTCGTGGTAGGAATAATTAGTACAGTACGAGTACGGTAGCCTGTAAGTACTTCGTACTTGCGCGTTCCTAAGTGCATAAGTAATTAGAGAGCTATTGTCCACACCTCGACCGATAATGCTCGAAAGATGACGTGTGATGTCCTGATATTGTGCAATATGTTGAGCATGAGAAGGACGTTGTTGACATATATGCGCTGATAAGCTGGTCCCTATCCTTTTCATGATGCTTTCTCAAGTATGAGACGGCCATCTCCGAGACTCGGCATGTTGGTTCACTTGTCTTCGTAACCTTCTTGTCACTCACATCCTTAAGGAATTCATCATCGCATCGTACAGGCAAAACAGTGTCGTACAGGCAGAAAAACTCGTTGTAGCTCTTGCCGTCGTCCTCTCTTTTTTTCTGATTCAGCAATCAATTTATTCCAAGTTGGCGCATTCCTCAGTCTCTCTTTGATATTTCAGTATCCCAGTTTTCTTCCCCATCCTCGACTGGAACCCGAGGCTAAGGTTCAGCTTTCCACACATCTGCAAAAAACGACTCTTGGGCCGGCCTGGCTTAGTTTCTGTTGCCCTGGTAAGCACCCATCTGATTTTTGGATTGATTCATACAAGGCCTTCTTGAATCTGTCGTAGCAAACGATTGCAACACTGCGCTATGGATGTGATTGTATGTGGGAACACACTACTTGTACCACACACTGCACTGTAGCTACTTGTATCGTGGTAGTTGTAGTGATTGTCTCTTGAAAACTACGCGACAGCGTGGCGCACATCCACCTAAACACGCCCAAAACATCTACGCTCATGAACGACGCGTCGTAGCCCATTCATCTTGATATCGACTCCGATGTGACTCCAGGTTCGAAATACCCTACTACTGACAGCCCCGAATACAAGAGACTGTTCCCGCATATAGGGCTATTGTATACGCTCGATGCTAAACCGGAGAATGTATGGAAATGGCTGAACTTTGCGGCGAGAAGGCAGCACTTCGTCTTCACCAAGGGGGCAACAAAGACCGTACTGTACCCACGGAGCTTACTACATGATGCGCAAGTCAGGGACGAAGGTCGCGTGACTCGCATGGAGTGCTGTCACGGCTGTTGAATGACTCGCTGCTCGTCACGATCGTCATGTTCTGCACCGCTTCTCGTGAATGCTGCGGATGCTATACCAGGTAGTGCGATATCGTTGTGTGGTTTGTTTCTGTCGTGTTGTGTTAACATGTTGGTGTTGGCGCGTTCTCGAAAGTCCAACAGTGCTTCGTCCTCGGAGACTCGTAATCTGTTGGGAGTTTGGGAAGTGAGATTCACTAAAAGAATTTAAGGAAATGGGGTCTTATAAAACCGGACACAGCAGCTCGTACAGGAGTCAGGGATAAGCGATAACTAGTCTGGTGGCTCTTAAGACCCCTATGTCCATCTCGGCTGAATTTGGTGGCGTTTTGAGCACCTAAGCCCTACCCATGGTAGCTGAAAGACAAGCCAATCTATACTTGCAAAATTGATATAACATACCGGATTTCATGCTTTTGTCCACCCGAAATTTTTGAAAATGACCGAAAGAGCTCAAGACCAACACCATTCTCATCTACACACGGATTCGCATCCAATGATACCAGACTCGTCTGGATTCATTCAGTCAGCATCCTGTTGGGTCAATTCATAAAATTGCCCATTCTTGGCAGTTTTGGGCAATAGGACAGTATCTAGAGGACTCCAAAAGTTACAAAAAATAGATGAGCCGATAGAGTAGGCTTCTCTGCTTCAGATGGTATAGCTGGTTTTATTACACGTTTTCTATTACTTCCCCAGACACCGCAAAACCGCGTTCGCACCGTCCGCGAGCCAATCAAAATCAAGATGTGTTTCAGTTCATTGGGACATCTACTTGGTTCCCACACGCTTCATTGCATGAACAACAATTGTCAACCACTCATTTAACGAAACCTAATTAGCTTATGCACACCTCCCACTAAACTCCAGGCGCGTCCCAACAATACCACTGCAAACACACGACAACCAACACACGCGACAAAACCATGGCGGAGGTAACCGTCAAAGACCCGGCCTACAGCGGCCACGCGTTGACCATTTCAACGCGGCTGTTTTCGCCCTACTCCTTCTTCGTGAGCATAGACGTGCCACATCGAAAGGCCGTCATGAAACTCATCAACAAAGGAGGAGGAACTGTCGTTCTGAGACCGTCAAACACCACGCCTATCGACTACTGGCTGGTTCCCGACTTCTTTGAGGGCAACACTCGTGCTGACGCCAAACGCGTCTCTATTGTTTTGGATAGTGCCAGAGTGGGACAGTTTCCTCCTCTACGTGCGGCGGGAGGAGAGGAGCACTATTCCCCATTCGACAAGACCGTCCCGAAACGGACCGAGTACACCGACGGCGAGGTCCGGTTTCTCACTGCTTATATGGACATGCACGTGGGCAAACCGCCTCTTGGCAAATCTGATCTCAATTACCTCTATGAACTCATGAACCACAAGCATTCAGAAGAGAGTATCAGATCCAAGCTGAAACAGCTGGTCAAGTTCCCTGTGGCTCTGGAACAGACCAAAAACGTGACTTATCAGGCTCCTGTAGTTCAGAATGACGTTGTTGCAAAGAAAACCCCAGATACACCGGTTATAGCAACGCGTTTTGCTGACATTCTGGCCAAGTCGGTTTCGGCGGCCAAGAAAACTTCAGCAGATACAGTTCTGGCGACCCCGGTTCAGGTAAAACCGCTCGCAATGTCAACACAGCTGCCCGATACAACTACAGAAGTGCCAGATACTCCCATGCCTGCTAAAAAGAAGGAGGCTGAAAAGACGAGACAAGGCAAAACTCAAGTTCCTGATACACCCGAGACAAAGAAAGACACAGTCCCGATGTCGTCTCAGAAACAGCAGTCGTCTCAAAAGTCCTCACAATCATCATCGCAGTCATCTACTAGTGTCATTCCTGACACCCCTGCCAGATCCAAAGAGACTGCTGCCACTCAGGTTCCAGCCACTCCTGCTGAGCACACCAAAAGTCGCACCAAAAGTCCCTCCAAGCAGTCGACCCTTCCATTCAAGAGTGTCACAGAGTCACCTGCTTCGACTGCTTTTGATTCTGGACCACTTGTGATGAGGCACTCGCCCAAGAAGAACCGCGATAAGGGCAAGGAGCCACTTTACCCTCAAGTTCCGTTTGAGGTCGAGAACTCCTCGTCTCCATCGTCTACACGCTTCCCATCCTCTATGGTGGTACCCGACTCTCAGCAGTCAATGTCCAGCACTCCACTTAGATTTG
This sequence comes from Yarrowia galli, assembly GCA_900519055.1. Taxonomy (NCBI): domain Eukaryota; kingdom Fungi; phylum Ascomycota; class Dipodascomycetes; order Dipodascales; genus Yarrowia; species Yarrowia galli. The sequence goes on along the minus strand of ULGS01000006.1, from coordinate 2,753,059 downwards.
ACGTCAAAGACCGTGACTCCAGCGGAATTACCGACAGTCAGGTCTACACTGCCCCCTTGGCCATTCCTCCTGGATCGTCACAGTTTACCGTCGATGATAGTGGCTCCGGCAGCAGTCTCGGACGTGTGGCGGCAGCCCGACAAATGTCTGAATCAGGAGACTCTAGCTGGTCGCGTGAGTCGTCTGCTTCCCTGGACTCCACCACAGGCACCCGGAAGAGCCGCGCTGGGCGACGAACACGTGCTTCTCGGTCTCTTGCCAAGAATGACCCTCCTCCTGAGGCTGTTCAGACTGGAAGCTGTCTGCTGTACCCGCGCAAGTTTGTTACCAGGTTCTCGCATCATCCTGTTCGGGGTATTTTCTACGGTATTCAAAGGGTGAGCACACAGCAGATTGAGGTGTCTCAGTCTGGAACACAGCATGTTGAGACGACTCAGATTGAGACGCGTCAGATTGAAAGCATTGCAAGCGAGGGTGTTGTTGCTACCATGACGTCCTCTCAGTCATCTTCTTCCTTCGCCGAGGATAGTCATATTATTGTTGATGACAGTGAAGAGGAGAAGGGTGAAGAAGAAAGAGGAAAGGAGGCTGGAGTAGACGAAATGGATGGTGACGACAAGGGAGAGAAAGAAGGAGCAAGCAGCGGTAGCGACGACAGCAGCGATGAGGACAGCAGCGATGAGGACAGCAGCGACGAAGAAGAGATCGTTCAGGTTCCCGATTCTCAGAACTCTCTTCTGAGAGATGCTCAACTTCCTCATGACAGCACTGACGATGTTTCTTCTGTTCCCGACAGCCAGGTGGATGTTTCCAAACGTCCTAATGCGTTCACGGAGTTCCCTGTCTCCTCTGAGCGGCGGTATGTTGACTCCTCGCTTGATTTGGATGTTTCTGTGAGATCTCTTCCCTCAATTGAAAGTATCAGAGCTCGTCTGAAGGAGTTTTCTCAAAGAGTGTCTGGTGTGTCTGAGGATGTTCTAAGCTCTGCTGCTGATAAACGGTTTTCCCGATCCTCTTTGGGTAGACAGATCACGCTGCTGGAGCTCGACAGTGATGGTGAGGTTGTGGACGAGAGCTATATTGAGGAAGAGGAAGAGATGGTCGTTGAGGAAGAGGAGGAGATGGTCGTTGACGAGGTTGCAGGTGAGGAAACCGAGTCCTCCAAAGAGTATCCTAGCATACTCTACGAAGATGCTCAACGTCAGTCACCCTCCTCTCAGGATATCAGGTTGGTGCAAGAGGAGGAGTCGCCTGAAAAGTCTAAAGACCGTCTACGTACCATGGCCCGACTCCAAACTCTTCTTCCTAACGATGTGATTGATGAGCTCTTGGATAGTTACCAGTCTGAAGAGGACTATCCGTCTGAGGAGTTCCAGGTTCTTCCCGTTCCTATTCGCAAGGACACTGGAAGCGCTGGTCTCGAGTCCCCGTTCTCTGTACTTGACTTTCCCTACCAGGAAGTCTCTTTTGATGATATCAGAGATGATTTTGATTATGACGAGGAAGTGGATCAGTCGCAAACGGATCCTATGATTGGCAGCTTGGGTATTCGCCCGGCTGTCGAATGCGTCGCACTGTTTCTAAAGGAGGGAGTGGAGGAATACCTAGCTTCTCTCCAGGGACATGATTCTGACGTTTCTGCGGCCTTCATTGTTGCTCTATGCATGAGTCGTCAGATCTCTGAACATACCACGTTGGACGAAGCCCGAGAGATGACTCTGCGATTCCCTCGTCATGTCAAGTTCTTTGCACCCATGGACGATCAGGTGATTGCCAGCTTCATTGCCACGGGAGTTAATGACGAAAAGCTCGCCACGTTGAAGAAGCGACATTTCGCCGACGACATTTCCAAGCGAAGCGACTACCTGAAGACGATCTCTGGTGCTCTGGCCGTCGAGTTCTCTACACAGGGCACTAATGCTGAAGCGGGGGAGGCTGTTCCCGGCAGCTCGAGAAACTCTGAGCAGCCCTCTGTTCGCACCGCTCAACACGTCAAGCAGGAGATGTTTGACGACCTTGGAGTGCCCCGGAACCAGAAGAGCCGATCACCTTCGGGTGAGGTGTCTGCGGGTTACGACATGGGTAGCAGCCCTGAAGTATCCATTGAGGAACGAAAACGTGTTATGGAGGAGAAGATTCGACTGCATCGTGAGAAGAAGAAGGCCAAGAAAGCCCGGCGAGAACTGCGCGCCTCTCTCCGACTTGAAGAGCAAGCACGAGTGGCCGAGGCCGAGGCTGAGGCTCAGGCTCAGGCTGAAGCTGAAGCTGCAGCTGAGAAGGTCGCCAAGGCCGTGAAAAAGAAGCGACGAAGAAAGGAGGAGAAGGAGGAAGACACCGAGGAGGTAACCAAGCCAGCAAAAAAGAAGCGTCGAAGAAAGGAGGAGGTGGAGGAAGTCATCGAGGAAGCGGACAAAGACAAGAAGAAGAAGAAGAAGAAGAAGAAACTCAAGTCCAAAAAGTCTCTCGAGCCCGTGGATGCGGAGGTGGTCGATGTAGAAGACACTCCTCCTGACCGTGTCGAGGAAGTGCCCTCAACACCTGACGTTCCGACGCCCAAGCCCAAACGTGGGCGTCCAAGAAAGAATCCCATCACGACTACAGAGCCTACGGTGCCCGAGAGTCCTCGCATTGGCTCTGCAAAAGCAGCCAAGGCAGTTGTCTCTGAGACTCCTAAGGAAAAGTCTCCTCGACGTAAAAGAGGGCGGCCCAAGAAGATTCGGCTGTCTGAGGTGTAATCTGAGGTGTGTGAGGATCTTTACAGTGATCATTGGCTATATTTATTATTAATCAATTATGCATCAAATTCGTTGTGTATCTGTAGATGTTATTGTTCCATCGCCTTGTTACTGTACTGTAGCTTGGTGTCTGGATCCGCTTACATAACCATTCTCCCAAAGTTTCATGGTTAGTCATAATCTCTCGCATAAATTCCATTGTGCATGATAACGCAGAAAAATCACCCCCACACAACACAAAAGCGCCCGACCGACAATTGCCATGAATTCCGAATCACAGGCCTCCGAGCCGGTTGAAGCGGCCACGTCAGCCGATAAGACCTCGGATGCATCCACTTCTGCGTCTGCTGCTCCCGCCACAGCCTCTGATGGGCCAGCTACTGAAGGCTCCACCGAGACCCAGCCCACTACATCGGAACCTACTGCAGCAACCACGACGAGTAATACAGAACAGACAGCACCGGCAACGGCACCAGTAGCATCGTCAGAGAGTGCTACTGCATCCACCGAATCGTCAGCTGGTCAATCCGAGACTTCCGCTGCTCCTTCTGAGCCTGCTGCTGCTACTGTTACTAATGATGCACCAACAACCACCACGGCCACTACTACAGAACCTAAGAAGACATCGCCGGCACGCATGTCTCTTTCGTTCATCCAAGGTGATGAGCCCAAACAGCCCGAGGTGAAGGACCCTGCACCTTTGGAGACCACAACAACGCCTGCCGACAACACTCCTTCTGTTGCACCCAATGCCGTTGCCAATGCTGCTGCCGCCAGTGCTGACAGTACACCTGCACCTGCGTCAGCACCAGCACAAGCGGCCGAATCGGCTACTTCCGAGACCACCGTTTCAGCACAAGAACCTGCGCCTGCTCCTGTTTCTGGTTCTCCTGGCGTCACTGCTCCCGTCGACAATGCCGATGCTGCTGCTGTTGCTGCAGATGATGATCATCCCATCAAAAACCCCAATGAGCCCAAATCGCTACAGAAGCATGTCCATGCTGTTGCCCATTCTCACAAACACCACCATCACCATCACCATCATCACAGATCATTCCGAAACTTGAAATCGAAACAGGACGTCAACAACAAGGACGTGTATTCGTTCGTGAAATCAACTCCCTTCCCTAAATCCGACCTGGGAGTGCTCGAATACACTACTAACCTGGACACGTGCCTTCAGGGTGTGCTATTACCTAACCTACAGCTTCACGTGGACTGCACCGTCCAGGTTCTGATCCCTCGAAAACATCTCCGAAAGGAATCCAACCTGCTCGTCCAAAGAAGAGAAATCTGGGGAACAGACATCTACACTGACGACTCGGACATTGTGTCTGTTCTGTACCACACTGGCGTTCTGCCAACTCGTGCGCAGGTTGATGCATTCTACAGCGCCTTGCGGGCTCAGGAAGAGGGCAACGCCGATGACACAACCGACGGACATCTCGAAGACGAGCATCCTGTCACTGTCGGGCCCAACTCGCATTTGGTGACCTCAACTTCCGACAATGAGCAGATCTATGGAGACTGCCTAGTCACCCTCAGAGCTCTTCCCAAGCTCACCGAGTACACCGGATGTTACAGAAACGGAATCAACTCGCGGTCGTGGAAGCATCACGATGGAGGATCTTACGCTATTCAGAAGGTCGAGTTCCTGAAACACGATCAGGCTGAGTATGTGCTGAGACGAAACAAACGATCGCGTCTCAACACCTGGTCGGATCAGCAAAAGTGGGCTGAATGGAGTTCCCACAAGGAGGTGGTCTTGGACTTTAAGGACGACCAAAAGGGCAAGAAGGCCACTGTTGAGAGTCTGATGTCGTGATCACGTCCGACTTTTAGCTTGACCGACCGACCAAGCCGGGAGCATTGCAAGTTGCGTTGACTGAGTGCACACTTCACCTGCACACCAACGCCATCGTGCTCTTGTGACCTCAGCGATCGCTTTTCTGCGTCACGCCATCTCTTCCGTGTCCGCCATGACCGTTCCGTCGTTGCTCACGTGATGTCTCACAAGCAAGTGCAGTGCACGGTTAAAGTGACGAATCGGTATTAGGTGCTTGGCACATGTGTGGTTCGATCGATGGAAGCCTTGTCTGGGCAACGTCTGAAAAACGGTGGATCTTCGGTGGATTCAGGGGAGACTGCTTTTGAGCTTGTATCTCTCCTGGCTTGTATTTTTTATCAATATAGATCAATGTACATTATGTTGTATGTAGGGGGTGATGTGCTCACGAACTCGTACAGTAAGGGGTGCGAAGACCCCGACAAATGAGCGATGGCAATTTCAGCTTTGTCATACAGGGGTTTGTTTGCATCAGCACATGGCTTGTATATTATTCACTCGAGTTTGTATGGTCGGGAATTTTTCATTGTCTCCATGTTGGAAAATAGAGAGTGCAGCTTTTACAGTAAGATGACTTTACCGAGTCGGAAGAGTCGGTTTTAAGTATGTAGACGTTTGCGTAGGTAGAAGGAGGACACACGATTATATCCAGAGCCCCACTGACGTGTTATGTCCACTTCTATCAGCTTTCGAGGTACTTGTACTGGTACTATTCTATCTCCTTGTTATCCCACAATATCACCAATTTTTATGTTGGTGAAAAATCCTTCCTAAATCAAGCGCAATTATCCCTGTGAAAGCCGACTGATCGACACCAGGATTTTACGAGCCGGATTTTACCGGCCGGATGCGGTACGTAGCGGCATCGCTCTGAGTCCATGGGTTCGGCTAGTGACTCGGTTGACCCGGCTGACCTGGCTAGTTTGTCAGCCTTAGTTAGTGGGCTTGTTAGTAAGACTTATTGTTTGTTAGTCACAATTTAGACTGGGTGGAAGGGTTAGATTGGGCTCCGCTGCGTGAAATGCAAAGAGACAATTTCGCTTTGGGCTGAGGAGCCCGCGAGACCTATGAGACGCAAGCCCCCATCCAGAACAATGAACGTATCGCCCAACGTTGTGCAGTGACGTAAGTCTGGGCATGTTTGCAGATGGGCGGTTGCATTCCTGGAGTCCGAGTGAAAGTCTCCCCCGTGTTTGTCTCCCTGTGGCAATTTCGGCCTTTCATCTTCGGGGTATGTGCGGTGTATGGGAGTATGGTGTTGGAAGCTTCCTTAATTGTGCTGATAAATGTAAATGACGGTAAAAATAGCTCACTGCAATAGGAGTGGTCTTGTGGCCTCGTCATGAAACCGGGCTAACTGGGGTTTTGTGGGGATGCGCTGGTCCGGGGTTAGTCATTTCACGATAGTTGATGATAATCGCATCGTCGGTTTTCGCTTCCACATGTTTGTTCGCCTAATTACGATACTGTGACTCCCTCTCTCCCTCCATCCACCTCTTGGCTACAGCGTAACGTGTGGGGAAACGGACATCATCCCAAACTAGAAATGCTAAACAGCCAACCTACGATGCGCGGCTTGTATACATTTCAGGCGCAAGACAAGAGCTGATATGGTAATGTAATTGTACGGTAGGGGTTAGGGGCGGATGCGATTCACTGCAACAAGTTGATCCATGTCCTGCTTGTGTTTCAAAGCCCTACGTTATCCACGCGATCACCCCCACAAGATCATGTGTCGGACCACTCCTTTGTTGTCTCACCATGTTTACGACATGTTACAACGAAACCATCTTATCGTGTGTGTGTTGGTTCTGTAAATGTCGTGGATTTCCTTTTTGACGCACCCTCTAAGTTCCCTTTCCAATGCCTGCAGGGGACCTATAACAGTGTATCTGCTGCTTGTATACGAACAGCCCAGCTTTCCCCGCAGGGTGTCGTTGAAGACGTCGCGGGTCTTGACAGACAACGTGTTGGTGCTATAGTTACACAAGGAGTCCCGCCCATCCCTCTATACCTCGCAAGCTTCTTCCAAATCCCTTCTTTCTCTCGACCGTTACTTTTTTGGCTCTCCTTTGCCTTGCCCTGCCTTTTCGCCTTTTCGCCCGCTACTCTTTTACCTTCGCAATAAGGTTCCACTCTTAACCTTGCTGCTCGCCCTCACCACTCGACTTCAACTGCGTTTTGCACTCCACCATCTTCTTCTACAGCCTCCATCTACAGCCTGAGTCACACCTGCTCTGGTTGTGTTGCTACACGACTGCTTGACTAAACGCACCAACTCACCGCACACACACCCACCCCTCTCGTTGCCCACACGACCAAACATACAACATACGACAGGTTACATCCACACTGTGCAAACTCGCTTCACACACACGACCTCATACTCATACATCTGATAAGTCCAGCTCGACCGCTCCAAAATGGCCTCATTTCTGGGACCCTATTACTACTCGGACCCCCGAAACCAGGGACCACCGGGCTTCCCCACCCGAGGCGCATACACACGAAATTATATGGCTATGACTGGCCACAGCAGAGTGGGCCAGTCCATGCCTCGATTCACTCCTTATACCTCATCTGACGACTCTGACGACGGAGCACCAGTTGTGGTGAGAAAGAAGACCAAGCCTCGACGCAAGACACAGACACCCAAGCCACAAGCAACCACAGTGGCGCCTATGGATCTCGGCAAAGAAGTGGTCCTAACAACTCAACCTGTGGTTTCTCCTAGCGACTCTTCTACCAACAAAGCACCGACCAAAGGCCGACTCAAGCGATACTTTTCGCGTCACTTCTCTGAGCTCAAGAAGGAGTTCAACGGACCCCTTACAGCTTCCGTGTCGTCCACCACCCTCGACAACGTGGACGAGCTTCGAACCGTCCAGTCGTCAACGATCGCCTCCGCGACCGCACCGACGCAAGCCGCCGCGAGTCAGCCTCACCATCTGCCACCATCCACATCCATGAGGCACTCAAAGTCTGTGGGAGATTTGCATCTGCACCTGCCGCCGCTGGCCACAAAAGAAGAGCAAGGTTCTGCAGCTCCTCTTGCAGGTGAAAACCAAAGTGGTCGAACCTTGTTGTCCGCTCCTATGGACCCAAGCAAAAAACCCAAGCAAAAGGCAACCAAGGCATCGTCCCCCGACGCACACCGCCCCATGATTCAGATGGGCGACAAGGGTCCCTCGGCCGCACGCGACATGGCCTCGCTCGGCTTTTCCGCCCACCCGTCGCCCCAAAAGACGTCCGCCAAAAGACCGTCTGTGACCTCGACCCCGTCATCTGCCGCGCCTGCCACCCCTCTCAACTCGGCTAACAAAAGTCCCAAGTCTACCATGCAAAGACTGGAGGAAAAATTTGCGTCGTGGTTCTCCAGCAAGAAATCAGCAAAAGCGGCCGCAGCGCGAAAGGGAGCCGGTCCCGACAAGAAAAAGATCATTCCCACGAAATCGTCGTCGTCGTCCGTCTCGTCCACTTTACTGCTGGACTCGTCGTCGTCCAACGAAAACCCCAACAAGAAGCCCAAGAAGAAGCGCGTGGACTTTGTTCTGGTCCACAAGCAGGTGGAGTCGCTTTTCCACGACAAAAAGCCCGCTGCTCTCAAGTCCGGATCGTGGTCGTTTGCTCGTCTGCGCGAGAACATGAGCACCTCCGAAATCACTCCCGCACCAGAGTCGGGAGCAGACCGATCTCTCAGCGCCGCTCTCAGCGGTGCCACGGGAACTGGGGCTGCTGGAGTTGCTGGAACTAGCGCAGCTCCTCATCTTCCATCCCTAGCTCTCGGCACACCCCCCTCCATCAACACTAATAACAACTCCGCTAACAACATCAACACTTTGCATAAGGCCACGACCTCGATCACGTCTGATCCCGCCACGCTGTTCCCCGAGTCGGACATGACTTCGGAGGACGAGGAGGCCCACTGGAACGACGGATACCGGCTGTGGAAAGAAAGACGGGCTGCCTGGCTCACGCCACACCCTGAGTACATTCAGGAGCAGAAGGAAAAGGAAGAGGCTGGCGAAAATGCCGCCGAAGAAGCTGAAAGCAGCGATATTGCCCGATTCGAAGACATTCCTGAGGAGGGCTATCCCATGGTTTACGAGCGGCTGGTTGATAAGACCAAGACGCTCAAGAAGCCGCTTAATCTTGCATTTGTTCTCAAGGTAATGAAGGCCGGGTGGGTGGCTACCGGCCAGTGGCCCAACAGCTAGCCAGTTTGATTTGCATGGTCATTTGCATCATAATAGGAGTCCTGCATACATACATTGATCTAATTTAATAATTTATTTGACGACCGAGTGAGTGTCTGTATGGAGTTGTGTACGGCTGAATCACACGGCTTGAATATAGTGTAAAAAGCAAGTCTGGGTCTCGAACCGCCGAAGAACGATGACAAATCTATACGTCTTGAGGTTGATTGGGTGATGGAGAGTGTCTCACTTGGACGAGAGGTGGTGGGTTGGTTTTTTTTGATGTAATATTGAGGGTGGACCGTTGATAGACGGTCGTGCTTCTACACGAGGGCGACCATTCAAAAGAGCGTTGCGTGTCTCAACGTTTTGTAGTGTTGACAAGGTCTAGACCTTGGCTGGCAATGTACCCACTGGTGGCTGTTTCGAAGGGAGACTGAGACAGAGATCAGGTCTATGGGCCAGCTTTGAGTGAGCTCTCGTTCTTATGTTCTAGCTGGTGCTGGTCAGACAGGCGCGAGGTAGGTATAGGAACCAATCTGAACCCCCCGCGTAGAAAGCTCGTTCAATTTTTTTAAGCCTCAGGGCGTAATGCGGTAGGATGTGGGACAGCACCGAGGACAGGAAAGTCCAGGGGCTGGTTAAGAGCCTCTAAACGTCTGTAACTGACCCTGGGGTCGACAGCAGGGCAGCCTTCACCTATGCTTGAGGTATCGGGTGCTGGTGGCCTCGTATATCCGAAATGAGTGAACGATATGGCTTTTCGCGACCACATGGATCATTTTAGAAGCTGTGTCGTTCCACCGCTCAGCTGCGTGAGGGCACACTGTATCCAGAATCTGTTCCTCAACCCCATGGTTGAGAGTTACGGAAATGACATATCAGTAAGTCCGACAAAATAGCCATTCTTCCACGAATCTTCACCAGCCCTTCAAGTGGCTTGTTTAACGTCTCCACTTGCAATCACAGCTGATTCTGTCTTCTGATCTGGATCGTCTTCTCGACTCTTCTGATGTTTGCATCGACCATCTCTGCCCAGTTCTGAACGTCTCCTGTCTCTCTCAGTCTCGCCTCACCGCCATTTGCCACAGTCTGAAGCTGTTTATTCAACTTGCTCAACTGCTCGGTGGACTCCTCCAGATGTTGGGCCTGGTTGGTGATGTTCCTGTGGTTCGCGTGAATCAGAGTGATTGACTGCAGAAGCGGCTTCTCGAGAGCTTCGGGTGCTGTTTTCAACGTGGTCACGAGATTCGCGTGCGCGTCGTGAATTGTCTCGAGCTTCTGTTGTTTCGTCTTCTTGTTCATGTTGTGGTGACAATGTTCCTGTTGGTTGTAGGTGTGCTTGCCCCCGCCCTTACTCCTGGTTAATACTATACACCACCACGCATACATATCTCAACCTTAAGTAACGCCCAGCCATAGTGCAGCTACCAGGCACTGTAGTGTGAAAGTGCAACACTCCTCAAATCAACATATCCCGCCAGCAATCGGTGCTCAATCGATATAAATTCACGCATTCGACACAGACAGAATCCCCGGCCATTGCACCAACAAGCACGCATCCTCTCACTAATCGACACACGCTCTCTTACACCGTCGCACACGGTATAGTTGTCCACCATGACATCGGCTTTCAACCCAGTACATGTACTGAATCTCGGAGAGTCCAAGGAGGCGGCAGAAAACGATGAGATCCACAAACAGGTCCGGGAGCTCGCCAGGGGCTCTAAAATTACATGCATCAGCTCCTTCGGCGACAAACTGCTCGTGGGGCTGCAGTCAGGAGTGTTATTGTCTTGTTTGGTGACAGACCCTCACGCCCAGGACGGCTTCCAGATCACTAAAGTGGACTCCACACAGCTGAATGGGCCAGTGACACAAATAGATGTCATCAGAGACACCCGCAGCTTAATTGTGTTGGCTGGATCGCTCATTTACGTCATCTCCGTCGGATCTCTCAGCATAGACGAGACACTCCAGAAATCAAAGGGAGCCTCGCGGTTTGCGTCAATCTCCGAAGTCGACGCCACTCATGAGATCAAAGACTACTCTGATTCTGACGACCAGGTCGACCACGATCCACCAAGTGTCATTTCTCGTTTGGCTATCCCCATTAAAAGACGTCTGCTGGTCTACACGTGGATCGACACAGAGTTCTCTTCTTTCAGAGAACACACTCTTCCAGACAAAGCCCGGGCGGTGACCTTCCTCAACACCCACTCATTGGTGTGTATGTTGCCTTCCGAGACCTTGGTGGCAGAACTATCACGATACGCAGACACAATCAAGTATGTGGAGGCTGCACCACCGGCGAATCTGCAGGCTTATCATGGAACACAAGAGGCGGCTGGTTACATGTCGTATATTGGCTTGTCTCGTTCCCCTCGACCCAAGGCCGTTCGTCTGTCAGATGACTTGGCCCTGTTGGTACGAGATACAACCTCAGCATACCTTGACGAAACAGGACGTCTCGTACCTTCATACGGCGGAATCTCCGACGACATGGTACTTGCCGAGCACCCCCCACATGCCGGCCGTAATAAACACAGACACGATCACTCCCACCAACTGTGTTTCAACTACACCAACAAGCTGAACTGGAAGATGGCTCCTGCAGCTGTTGGAATCGTGCATCCGTACCTGTTGGTTGCTCTTCCCACTTACGTGGAGGTCCGTAACCCTTACACAACCACGCTCATTCAGCAGATCACTATTCCTGATGTTCTCCACATCAGCCATAACCGAAAGATTTGCTACATTGCCACTGGGTCAAGGGTGGTCCGACTGTTCTGCACCGACTACATTTCTGTCATTGACAACATCATCGAGATGGGCTTCCTTGATGAAGGTATCTCGCTCATGTCCAAGATTGATCAGGTTCTGCTGGAGAGTGGTAATGAGAGTGAAGGTGGAGAGGAGGGTAAGAGTCTGAAGGAGCGGAAGCTGAGAGAGCTCATCATTCTCAAGGCTACCAGTCTGTACGAAAACGGCGATATCGAAGACTCCATGGCGCTCTTCTCAGAAGTCAGTGCTCCTCCAGAGTTGGTTCTGGGACTGAGCAAGGGTTTGCTGCAAGATGAGGAAGAGGAAGTGCCCAAGAGTGATGAAGTGGATGAAGTCAATGGCGCGGAGGAGACTGAAGCAGAGGACATCAACGAGGATGGCGGTGAAGGAGAGGCGGAGGCAGAGGGTGAGGGTGAGGGTGAGGGTGAGGGTGAGGGTGAGGAGGAAGGTAAGGGCGAGGGAGAAGGTGAGGGAGAAGGTGAGACGCACACCAACGGATTGAAGAAGGAGTCAGGAAGTGTGTCTCCTGGTGCGCCTTCGGTCACCCCGTCTGTGCGGGATACAGCATCTATCCATACCACCAATCGTCCTTCGCCCGCACTCACCAGCCTTCTCGTGTTCCTGACTGATACACGAAGAAAGCTGACCCGCATTACAACCTCTCAGGAGAAGATCTACTACCGAGGTGTCGAGCTTTCCAACGACATCTATGGCAATGCAGAGAAGGCGATGGCTCTTGTCGATACATCCCTTCTTCAGTGCTACATCCGTGTCTCTCCTGGCCTCATTGGACCTCTTCTTCGAGTCAAGAACTATTGTGATCCGGCTGTCGTGAAGATGGAGCTGTCCAAGCTGTCCAAATGGAAGGAGCTGATCGACTTCTATTACGGAAAAGGGCTCCATAAGGATGCTCTGGAGCTGCTGGTAGATTTACAGGGTAAGGATGAAGAGTTTACTTCTGAGTCTATCATCTCCTACCTTCAGAAACTTGACGCTGAAAACATCGATCTCATCTTGGAATTCTCCAAGGCTCCTATTCAGGAGGATATCGAGAATGGACGAGAGCTGTTCTTGGAGGATACAGATCAGGCCACTAGCTTGCCTCGAAACAAGGTGGTCTCGTTCTTGAAGGACGTCTCATCACTGTTGGCAATCGAGTACCTTGAAGATCTCACATACAAGAAGCACGATGACACCGTTCGCTTCCACAACGATCTGGCACTGCTATATATCCGTGAGATTGAGAAGTCCGACGATCCCAGTGATAAGGAGAAGTTTTCGCGAAAGCTGCTGAAGTTTCTTGGTCGATCTGCTCACTACCGACCCCAGACTGTCTATTCTGCTGTCCCCAAGAAGATGTTTGAGCAGCGGGCTGTACTGCTGTCCAAGATGGATCAGGAACTTGATGCATTAGTCATCTACGTCTATGATATGGATAGCCCCATGAAGGCCCAGAACCATGCATCTGATCTTTACGGAAAGGACCCCGTCAAGGGTCTCGAGTCGCTGCATATGCTTCTGGACATTCTTTTGACTCCACCCAGAAAGGGGGCCAAGCCCAACATTGACGCCGCACTGAAGCTGTTGGCCTCGCAGGGCTCTCGAATGGACCCTGCCAAGGTTCTCAACCTTCTGAGTGATGACGTCAAGATTTCCGAGATCTACCCCTTCCTGTGTTCGCAGATTCGAAACACCACCGCCACTGCTAACCAGCTGAGACTGCGAACCTCGTTGGAGAAGGTGTACGCTGTGACAGTTGAGGAAGACTATCTGGAGACCCGTGCACAGAGCGTTCGAGTGACTGACTCTCGTATGTGTCAGATCTGTCTGAAGCGGCTGGGTCACAGTGTTGTCAGCGTGTTCCCAGACTTGACTGTCGTCCACTACGGCTGTGCCAACGCCTACCAGGATATTCTGGATCGAAAGAGCGCCCGTCCCTTGACTGTTGGTACCCTGAAGCAGTAGTAAATAGCATAATAATATTGTATTGTATTCTTCGTCAGAGGGTGCTGGACCGGGCTTCACAAGTACGAGTAGTGCTGGTCTGATCTTGCACCTGCTCTGAGTAAGCGATGTGGCAAAGTTGTCACATAAACAAATGGCGGATTATACAGAATTTCGCGGGATGTATTCATCATCTACTTTGCCTCTTCTGTTTGTGTTCATATCCACATCTCCACAATACTGCTCTTATACTTGCCTCTAATCTCGAGCTTCTTTCAGAACCCCCACCCAAACACACACCTCTAAAAGATGCATCATACAAGAGCTACAAATACAAAAGTCAGGAGATGTGCCCGCTATGCCAATATTATCAAAATCCACTTTCGTCCATATCATTACCTCCTCTCAAACCTCCACAACACCCCTCTCCTACTTACCCCACCCTATCACGCTCCCTTGCAGCTAGATTAGGTTCGCAGTATTAAAAATCAGCCTCGGCCGAGTGATGGAACATCACACAACTCAACCTCCTCTTTCATACCACAACACCACCGAAAATGGCTATGCATCGAGTGGCTCCGGATATCCCCCTGTGGGTGGGATCCATCTACTCTCTTTCGGCTCACATTTCCTTCGAGAAGTACAACATCAACCACATCATCTCCATGGTCAGAGGCGAGCTCCCTGCCAACCAGATCGCAGGCTACACCCATTTGCACGTGGAGATGGACGACGATGAGGAGGAGAACATCATGCAGTATTTCCCCGAGACCAACAAGTTCATCGAGGAAGCCTGTGGCGAGTGGATGACCAAACTGGCCGAGTCTGGCAAGTACAAGAACTATCCTGAGATTGACAACTCTGCGCATCTCGAATACCCGCATAACCCCGACCCTCCGGGAGTTCTCGTTCATTGCATGGCCGGTATCTCCCGGTCTTCTACCGTCGTCATCGCCTACCTGATGAAGAAGCTGGGTCTCACTGCTGAGCAGGGTATGGCTCTCGTCAAGTCTGGACGAAAGATCGCCAACCCCAACCCTTCTTTTGTGGAGCAGCTCAAGATCTACGAGCAGTGCGGATACGAAATCAACGACTCCAAGCCCCTGTACCGACAGTGGATCCTGAAGAAGGATTCTGAGGGTATCCCCAACATTGGATCTACCCCCAAGTTCAAGTACAGATCTGAGACCGAGGGTCTCACTTCCCGAGGTCAGGGATTCTCCGCTGACTTCCGACGTCAGATTCGACCCAAGATGAACCAGTCTGGTGCTGTCGAGGAGGCTCCTGAGGCCGTCGAGGAGGCTGCTCCTCAAAAGAAGACATCTATGCTGAGATGCCGAATGTGTCGGTGAGTATGAGGTAACCGGTGTACTATGAGTGGATGGATATCCATAGTATGCCAAAGTAGAGATGGTGTATGGGAAAAGTTGTTCTCATGCTTGGTTTCGATGTGCTGTCCTGAGACGCTCATCGATTCTGTGCATATCAACACAATTCCCGGATCCATACATCTCATTCCCGCGTTTCTTTTCTGTTTCTATCTTGCCCGTTGGAGCCCCCTTCCCCCTCTCCCATTCCCTTACTAACCCAAGTCTCTAGACAAATACTTGCCTCTTCTAACGCGTTTATTGTCCACGAACCCAAGACCCCAATGCCCAAACAACAGTCGTCTCGAAACGGCATTGGAGCCAACGCATCCATCGCTCCCCAGTGCATGCAGTACTATGTAGAACCCATTGAGTGGATGCGAGATGAGCTCGAAAAGGGCGCACTCGATGGAAAGCTCAACTGCCCCAAATGTAAGGCCAAACTGGGCTCTTACAAGTGGCAGGGAAGCAAGTGTTCCTGCGGTAAATGGTGCACACCCGCCATCGAGTTGACCAGATCAAAGGTCGACGAGATGATGAGTTAGGGTGTGTAGCCCAGTATCGCATATATAGAGTGTACAATAGACAATTTGAGTATCAAAAAAGAAATGTTGGTTGCCACCATTTACATTGTAGCTACGCACTTGTACGTGTATGCTCGCACAATCACCCAACAGTCTCCACCTTCTCTTTCACCCTTCGTCTGTGTGACACAGTCATGCATACCTCATCTCCTCGCTTACCGTGTGGGATTACCCCAATAGGCAAGAAATGATTTCGTGACAGATTTTTCATTGACGTTCCTCGGTGTGAAAAGGATGGCTCGTTTGATCTCTGCCATTTCACCATCATCATGCGACTATCGATTTTACTGCTTGGTGCTACAGTCCTTGCGCTGCCTATTCGGCATGATTCAGAGAAGCTTGCTTACTCGGAGCTGGTCTCTTTGGTAGGCGGAAGCAACGGCAACTCTGATAGTGGAATTCCAGTCAAGAGAGACGTGTCTAACTCCAACAACATCTCGAACCTCACTATGGTCATGTTCAAGGAAGACGTACTGACAGAGGCGAAACTGAACCATGTGAAAGCGCTCTTGAGCACAGACTCGACAGTTCAGCGCCTCTACGACATTGGCAAGTCCGAAAATGGATCTGGAGTAGTCGGTTATGTCGGATACTTCTGTCCAGAAGCCTTGAACATCATCTCCAAGTGTCCCACTGTCAGCGTCTCTCAACATGATGAAACGGTTAGTGGTGGCGCCAAAGTTGTGGAAGAGGGACAGGATGTTCGGAAACGAGACTCCCATCAATCACAGACTCCCTGGTATCTTTCCAGAATCTCTCATTTCAAAAACGTACCCGGATCCGATTACATTGCTCCTCACGATACCCAGCGGCCAACAAGCATCTACATTATTGACAGTGGAGTACGAACCACCCACAATCACTTTGGGGGTAGAGCCAGATGGGGAGCCAACTTCTACAACACTATCAATGAAGACGAACACGGTCATGGAACTGGTGTGGCTGGTGTGGCAGCTTCAGTGTCCAAAGACGCCAGGATCTATGGAGTCAAGGTTCTTGGCAAGGACAATACTGGCTCACTGACTGGTGTCATAGCTGGTCTCGAATGGGCCCTCAACCATGCTTCGCAATCTCCTGCAAAGTCTGTCATCAACATGTCTTTCGGGTCCAGTATCAGCTCCATCTACGAGCCTCTCCTTTTCCGCGCTGTCAAGCTAGGCATTCCTCTGGTCTTCTCAGCTGGAAACTCGGACAACGACGCCTGTTCAATCTCACCAGCCGAGTCTTCCAGAAGATACGAGGGAGTCTATACTGTGGGTTCCACAAATGAGAACGATGTTCAGTCTGACTTCTCTGGCTGGGGCGATTGTGTGTCCCTGCTGGCTCCAGGAGAGAACATATATGCTCCCACCAGCAAGAGTGACGACGCATACGTTTTCTGGGAAGGAACCTCCATGTCTTCTCCCCAGGTAGCTGGTCTTGCTTCTTACTGGCTGTCTCTTCTCCCCCTTGACCCTCCCTCTCTCGAGTGGCTCCTTACTCAGAATAGAGGCCAGTTGAAGGTGAAGAAAGGCACGCCCAATATCCTGGCTTGGAACATGTACTTTTGGCCATAGAGAGATTAGATGATTAAATGACGTAACCTGAGACGAGCCGTATAACTGTAAGTGCCGCACACACATCCTCATTCTTTCACAATAGCCTGTCACACACTTTGATCACAAACTTTGATCTAAACTGGTTTCATTTATCTCCACTATCAGACCAGGATTGAACTTAGTCTGGTGACAAGCAGTACAGTAGCTACACGGTTATATACAGAGGCATCAACCACAAGTAGGCGTTAGATTAAGGAAGAAGGCTCAAGATCAAATCAGAGGGCCACTCTCTCTCTCATAATTACCCTGTCCATCTCGCTCCTCTGGTGTCTTCTTCTACATCCAGTCTGCACCAAGAAAATTATAGTTGGCGCCGTGTCTTTCTACTTTCGAAGGCCGATGTGCATATTCGTACCTTACCTGTCTTAGTATCACCTAGACTTGTTTCTTCTACCACCACCCCCACAATGGCTAGAGACACACTTCCCTCCAGCCTCAAGCCCACAAACTACAACCTCAGTGTCTACGACATTGACATTGACCAGTTCCTCTTTAAGGGACGGGTCGTGATCAAGTTCGACGTCAATGAGGCCACCAAGTCCATCGACCTCAACGCCAAGGACCTCAAGCTCGACAGCGTCGAGGTCAAGGCCGATGTGACCAAGACCGAGGTCGCCATCGACGTGGACTCCATCGACTACAACGAGAAGAACGACACCGTCGCCATTGCTCTCAAATCTGAGATCCCCGCCAACGCCACCACTGTGACTGCCACCATCCTCTACTCTGGTGTCATCCAGCAGAACATGTCTGGCTTCTACAAGTCCTCCTACAAGGACCCCGAGGGCAACGACAAGATCCAGCTTTCGACACAGTTCGAGGCCACTGACGCCCGTGCTGCCTTCCCCTGTATGGATGAGCCCAACCTCAAGGCTACCTTCGATGTCTCCATCACTGTGCCTGAGGCCTGGGAGGTCATCTCCAACATGCCCGTTGTTGCCTCCAAGGCTCCCACTGACGGCAAGAAGGGCGCCTCCAAGGGCCCCACTAAGGGTCCCTCCAAGGGTCCTGCTGACGGAGCTGACGCCGCTACCAAGACCGTCACCTTCGACACCACCCCCAAGATGTCCACCTACCTGCTGGCCTGGGCCTGTGGTGAGTTTGAGTACGTCGAGGACTTCACCGAGCGATCTTACAACGGCCGAAAGCTGCCCGTTCGAGTCTACACCACCAAGGGTCTCAAGGAGCAGGGTCTGTTTGCTCTGGATGTGACCAAGAAGGTCATTGATCTCTTCTCTGACGTTTTCGAGATTGACTACATGCTGCCCAAGATGGATCTGCTGGCATGCCACGAGTTCTCTCATGGTGCCATGGAGAACTGGGGTCTCATCACCTACCGAACCACCGCCGTTCTGTTCGACGAGAAGACCTCTGCTGCCGCCTACAAGCAGCGAGTCGCCTACGTTGTTGCCCACGAGGTTGCTCACCAGTGGTTCGGTGATCTTGTCACCATGGACTGGTGGGACGAGCTCTGGCTCAACGAGGGCTTTGCCACCTGGGTTGGATGGTACGCCGTTGACCGAATCTTCCCCGACTGGCACGTTTTCACCGCCTTCGTGGCCGAGAACATGGAGGATGCCCTGCAGCTGGACTCTGTGCGAGCTTCCCACCCCATTGAGGTCCCCGTGACTTCTGCCAAGGACATTGATCAGATCTTCGATGCCATCTCTTACCTCAAGGGTGCCTCTACCATTCGAATGCTTGGTAACACTCTTGGTGTTGACACCTTCCTCAAGGGAGTTGCTGCTTACCTGAAGAAGCACTCTTACGGTAACGCTCACACCGCCGATCTGTGGTCCGCCATCTCCGAGGTCTCTGGACGAGACGTCAACTCTCTGATGGAGTCTTGGATCAAGAAGATTGGTTACCCCGTCATCACTGTCACCGAGAACGAGGGCTCCACTGCTACCCTCAAGCAGAACCGATTCCTCACTACTGGTGATGCCAAGCCTGATGAGGACGAGACTCTCTGGTGGGTCCCTCTTGAGGTCTCCTCTGCCGGTCCCGGTGAGGAGGCTACTGGCAACTCTGATTCTTTCGACGTTCGAGAGACTTCTATCTCTGGTGTTGCCCACAACGGCTTCTTCAAGCTGAACCGAAACCGAACTGGTTTCTACCGATGCAACTACTCTGTTGCTCGACTGGAGTCTTTCGGCCAGCATCTCGACAAGCTGTCTTCTGAGGACCGAGTTGGCATCATTTCCGATGCTCTGGCCACCTCCATTGCTGGCTACGCTTCCACTGTCGGTCTGCTCTCCTTTATCTCCCAGCTTTCCGGTGAGGAGGACCCCATTGTGTGGACCTCCATCCTTGACGCTCTGGCCACCATCCGATCTGCTTGGTTTGAGCAGTCTGAGGAGACTCAGAAGGCCATTGATGCCTTCACCGCCAAGCTGATTGAGCCCATCATCTCCAAGATTGGTCTTGAGTTCACTGACAAGGACAACTTCCTTGACTCCCAGCTGCGAACCCGACTCCTCGGCACTGCTGCTGGTCTTGGTGTTGACGCCGTCTCTTCTCACCTCACTTCTCTGTTCGACAAGTGGGCTGCCGGAGATAAGACTGCCATCCACCCCTCCATTCGAATCCCCGTCTTCCGAGCCGCTGTTTCTCAGTCTGACGATGCCAAGTCTGCCGCTGCCTTCGATGCTCTTCTCAAGGAGCTCGAGAACCCCTCTTCTGTCGACTCCATTGAGATTGTTCTTTCTTCTCTGGGCGCCGTTCAGTCCCCTGCTCTGATCAAGAAGTCTATCGATATGCTTCTGACCATTGCTCCCATGAACCTGCATTTCCTCGGTGGCTCTCTTGTCAACAACAAGAAGGCTCGATGGGCCCAGTGGGACTTCATCAAGGCCAACTGGGACAACGGTGTTGTTTCCAAGCTTGGAGCCAACATGGTCGTTCTGGAGCGATACCTGAAGCTGTCTCTTCGACAGTTTGCTTCTCAGAAGGCTCTCGATGATGTTGAGGAGTTCTTTGTTGGCAAGGACCTTGACGGTTTCGACCGATCTCTGGGCCAGGCCAAGGACTTCATCAAGTCTCGAGCCGCCTGGGTTCAGCGAGATGGCTCCGTTGTTGGCGAGTGGCTTGCCAAGCAGCAATAAGGGTTAGTATTATACCTTAGTTTAATGTATTGATGATTGTATGTGAGGGGGAACTATAGTATGTGCTAGTAAGCTGCTTATTAAACCAAACCGATATATTAATACATAAAAACGTTAGCCTGACGCCGATTATCTAAGAGTATCGTCGTCGTCGTCGTCGCCATCCATAGACGATGTTGATCTTCATCCATTCCAGGAAGGCCAGGATCCATGACTTGAAGAAGATGAGAATCAAGAGACCTCCAACCACGGGAATGGTGGAGTACCAGTAGTACGAGACACCATGATTGTGGATCTCTGGGAAGTCGTCGAAGTTCATACCGAAGATACCCGAGATAACTGTCATGGGCTGCAGGATAACTGTGATGAAAGAAATGATGGCCAGCAGATCGTTGGACTTGGATGTGATGGTGTTGAAGATCAGATCCGTCATGTTCTTGGTTCCGGCTCGCATGATATCGAGATCCTCAGTGAAGATCTGCGAGTGATCAGCCACATCGGCAAGATATGTTTTGGCGAGCTCGGAGACCATGCCCGAGGTAGGTGTGGAGTTGACCGAAGGAACATGGGAACCGTTGGCATGGAAACCACGCAGAGAGTTGAGAACAGTTGTGATAGGAGCGATGGTTGATCTCAGCATGCACAGATCACGTTCCAGAAGATGCAAGTTTTGAGAGAGTCCTAGGGACGGCTTCTGAAGTACCTTACTCTCGTAATCGGCCATCTTGTTCTGATAGGTGATGATGATGGGAATGATGAGATCGACGATTCCATCAAGAATGGCTTGCAGAAGCATGGAGGCGTCACAAGACTCTCGCAGAATGGTGGAAGACGACGAGATACGTGCAAGAATTCGTCTCTCCACGTCAGCAGCAGAATGCTCGAAGAAGGAGATCACAGTACCCTCCTGTCCATTGTTACCCTTCACCAAGAAGATACTGACCTGTTCCATACCCACTGTTCGCTTTTGAGCGGATAGAGGACGCTTTGAGTTGAGGTACGCGGTTCGCTTGGCGGAGGAGATGGGTGTATGCCACTCATACATGGTCTCCATGGCAACATTTGCGATCTCGGCAGAGAGAGAGTCAGGCTCAAACTCGTAAGTGGGGTCAGCTCGAGGTCTGTAGCCTCTGTTCTTCACCTGGGACTTGGTGTTGGAGACCATAGATGCAGTGGTGGAAGTTCGGCTGAGCTTCAAGTTATCCTTCATCTCAACCAGCCCGTTAGAGTCCCAGAATCGTCGGAAACCACCTCTCTTGGTTCGTGGAGAGGGATCGAATGCAATAAGTTTATGCAGAGGAACGACACAGAAGATCTGGTTGGGATAAGGATCGATCTTCGTTCGCTGAGGGATATCCACCATATCTTCCAGAGCCAGTCGATGCAGGTTGTACTTCTCAGCGATGCACGAAATGGCTTCAAAAGACAGGCCGTTAACGTTGATCCATCTGACTTTGCTCCAGGACGGCTTCTCGTCCAGAAGCTGCTCGAACTTCTCTGTGTCCTGGTTTCGTCGCACTTCTCCGTGGATCACCTTGTATCGGTCTGCTGAGTAATCGACAATGGTGACGGCCGACCCTAGAGATCGCTGCAGAGTGTCTGACAGCAGGGGGTTCAGCCCAGGCTCGTGTCCACGCGATGGCTTGCTATGGACTGACTTTCGTCGCATGGAAGGCGATTTTGAGTCGATTTTAGGTCGAAAATTCGACTTTGACGAAGCAGACGAGTATGTTCGTCCGCGGGGCTCCTCGATCTGCAAACCAGCAGACGACTCGTCCTGAGCTCCAGTGAGCATGATACCGGGAATGCCAGACTCATCAGAGGTATCCTGAGCCTCTAGATCCTTCTCAAAGGACACAGGTGAGATCGGAGACTCGCGGGTGGGTGTTCGGGGTCGAATGTTGCTATTGGAAGAAGGAGCAACACTCAGAGGGGGGGCTTCGGCGGTAGCGAATGAGGGACTTCGAGGTCGACCTCGTCCAAAGGACAGAAATCGAGATCGGTTGCCCTCTTCGTGAGACTCGTCGTCGTCTTCTTCTTCATCGTCCTCAGAGTCGAACACCAGAGCAGACTCGTTGTTGTCGGTGTCCTCCAGGAAGACCTTGGGCAATCTGGGATGCTCAGGGTCCTCCGAATCGAACACGTGAGTGGAGAAGGTCATGGTGATACCCTTGGTTGGAGATTTGGGTCTATCTTTGTCGGCTTTGTTTCTTGTCGATTAGGCACTGCAAAAAGTACAAGTACGCTTGTTTAAGGCGATCGCAACTTTTCCATGGGTGAGGTTTCGAGTGTTTGGTTGTTGGCTGATTGAGCTGAGACGGGACACGCGTTATAAGTAGTTGGAGATGGTTAACAGGAAGGTTTTGAATCGTTACTTTGGTGACTACTTTTTTCGTCCCTACGCTTGCAGCACCTTCTTTTGGTCGGTGGGGCGTGAATTCCTTGTCCATCGTTGGTGTCCACTTTCATAGCTCTTAACGTTGCCAAGCGCTATTATCGAAGTCTATTAAAGTCAAACCAACGTGGGTCCGATGGAGGTTTGCGGTTGGTTACTGTAGCCAAAAGTGTTCTTATTGTAAGGTGGAAAGAGACAGACATAGTGAGAAGCCGGTGGTATTGATTGAAACCCGTATGGTCGCTCCACAGGAGTTGTTGCCCTTCATAGACCCCCCATGGACTCAGAGCCGTACCAAAGTCAAAGCCAAATCTATAGACAGTTTCTGCATTAATTATAGATAGACTCTTGGGAGTTTTCCTATTGGTGGGTAACGTCAGAATGGTCAGGTGGAAGTCCTGAATGACAGCTTTGGTGATGTCTATTAGCGCCAGAGAAGTTTCAATGGTATCTCGTGTCCTTCTGAGATTGTTTCGGCTATTTTCTGTTTATTTTTATCGACTATTTGGCCGACTTGTGTCAACGATTTGTCTGTCTTCGTCGATACGCTCTTCCCTCAGAACAATACTCGTTTTGGTTTGGTTCGTCCTTAGTGTCAACTTTGGCGGCTGCAAGTTTGCATACGCTTACGTGGAGGAGCTAACGTGGGTGCGAATGGTGAAGAATGAAGGTCGCGATAATATCTGCGTCTTCATAGGTGGGCGTTGTGAGCTGTTTCTCCTTTATTCAGCCTCGTTTATAGCTCCTCCTATTTCCCGCTCATTTGCATTCAATATTCCCGGCTTGGCTTTTATGATAGCCAACTCTATCAGACGAACGAAGCTCATTTGCCAGAGGCTAGAAAAACCAATTACGGATGTTACCCTCGCCGAGGATATTCACAAGAGACTGTAGAGTTGAGCCAGGGCGGGACGAAGACGGCGAAAAATTCTGTCAAGTAATAAGTGCCTTGGGCTCATTCAGTTGTCTCGTACTATGATCCGCGCACGTAATCTTCAAGCACTGTCTTAGGATACTGCTCGTGTTGGCCAGCTCCATTGTATCTACTGTACAATCATACACACGACTAGATCGTACCTCGACAAAAAGTAAAGATTCTCACCTTGGTTCCCCTCTCAGTCGTACACCGTCGCGCATCGTATCTGCTAAACGAAAGCTAGCAGGGCCTTGGCTTGCCTATCCGACCACAAAGTCTTTATTCTCTCAGGTGCTAGCAAATCTTTCAGGGCGCTAGTCTAGGATTTGTAAAATGGAGCTTATGGATGGTTCGGGAAGGCCGAGCCCTCCTTGTGAAGAGACGGTTCCTATTCTGGCCTTGTTGTTCTATAATGCTATCTCTGATCACAAGAGCATCTGTCTACCTGTCTTAGGCCACAGGCATGCGTCTGGTGCCCCTTGTAGTCATATTATGCATTTCATGAGTCAGTGAGAGCGACGTTGAGTGGATCAGCATGAAGCGAACATTTAACCGAAGTGGTTCTCGAGCCGCTCTCTTTCGTGCTCTGGAGCTTGGGCAGGCATGTTTCACTTTGTAGAATCGAGTGGGGGGCACTTCCCTCGTCGTCAAACTCAGACTCAAGCCTAGTGACGTAGAATAGAATCAAGCATGGAAAATTTTCGAGTGTCCATCACCAGACTAAGCCAGTAACGAGTAATAATTGCGAGTCAGGCCGTTGGAAGACGCGTCCCCTCTATGTTGGGCCCTCGTACTGTACTCTTGTCAGTCTAAGCATCCACAATTAGCTATGATTGAATTACAAGGCACTTGGCCGTTGCACAGCAGGAACTTCTGAGACTACAGAACATATATTTGACAGAAAGCTTCCACTGGCGCC
Organism: Yarrowia galli; assembly: GCA_900519055.1. Taxonomy (NCBI): domain Eukaryota; kingdom Fungi; phylum Ascomycota; class Dipodascomycetes; order Dipodascales; genus Yarrowia; species Yarrowia galli. The sequence goes on along the minus strand of ULGS01000006.1, from coordinate 2,728,671 downwards.
TTCCCTCGATCTTACCCTTGCCAGTCCCATCGTTACAACTTCAGTAACTTCAGACTAAACTTATATGCAGCATCGTATCGAGTTGGCAAGAACTGGAGCTTTGTGAAAAGTCTTTCAGGTCCCCTTTGGTCATGCTTCATGCTGTTAGTCCACTATTTGATCTAATTGATACACCTGTTGGTGTGTCCCCCACTTTCTCGGACATCACTGGAAGACTCCCATCGTGAATACCATCGTACGGCTTCGCCTAATGATGCAGCCCTTACAGGCTCGCCCCATTCGTTCCTCTGGCGCCGAAGACATTATGCTCAGCTTTCAGAAGTTTGGGGGCGCTCTTTCCACGCCACTTTCGGACATGATCTCAGCCCTTCTTAGTTTCCCTGCATGACCGTTGTCTTGGCAGGGGGACCCAATGAGACATAATAAAAGAGCGGGTATAGTGGATTATGCTTGCAGGACCGTTCGATCTAGATGACTCTCACATTTTCTTGCATGGTAGCTGGTCGGGTGGCAAAAAGCTCTCTCGCACCGCACTCTTCTCCGAGGAAACTTACATCCTTAGGCATGCGCTCGTTCTTGACTGAACAGGGCTGGGAGGGCAAAAGCAACGAAGTGCAGTGGTGCAGTAGGTGGCGCTCATGATTCCTCTTTGAGTGGAGTTTGCTCCTTGGCTGTTGAAGAGGCACAGGGTCAATCCTTAGTAATCAGGTGTGAGTTTCTGTCGTAGTCGGATGAGATATCAAGAATGTATGCACTGAGAGTGATCATCGGAGATTACTCGGTTTTGAGCGACACCTATAACACTCTTCACTCGACGAGAACCTCCAGGAACTCCACCAGTTGCCTCTGGCCCTCTCTCACCCCCTTGCCTCCCCTTGCCTTGGCTTCAGGACTGATGTAAAACAACGGAATCTTCAACTCCTCAAACCGCTTGTAAATGTAGTCGTACATGTTTGTCAGCGTATTGTGGGCATGCGCATAAAATACTTCTTCAGCCTCCTCCCTCGTCGGTACTTTTTTGCCGTTGTTCGATCCCCCTCCCCCTCCTAATCCACCGATTCCAACTGATGCTAAGATGTTGTCGACTTTCGCAAAGTCCCGTTTTTGTGCCTCAATCTTCGTGCCGATGTCGCTATGCTCCTTCTCCAGCTGAGCGAGTCGTCTTTGCTGCTCAATCATCAATCGTTTCACCTCGGTGAGGAACTCGGGGCGTTTGGTCAGCTCATGGACAGTGTACTTGAGAGCTTCTGCGTAAGTCGTGATTTTGAGCGGATCCTTTTGTGTGAAAAACGGTGTACTGTTCGCAGGTTGAACACGCGACAATTCTGCCAGCAGGTTGGTCAGATCAGACATCTCAACGGATCATTGATATGTGGTGATAGTGGTTCATTATTTGAAACGGGACATGCGTCTTAGAGGCGTCACTGATCAGAACCTTAGCCAGTCAGAGATACCTGTCAAACACGGTCGTGAGGAGGACCTGTAGGTATCACGTCAGAGTCGCGAATAAGCTACAAACATGGATCTCATTTGGTATCAGTCGGTAGCTCTCGATCGCCTCTATATTCTGTAACAGTTGGCTCCTCATAACTCGATGATTTTGATCGCTAACTGCCTACAGCAACAATTGCCGCAGCATCAGTACACCCACCCCGGAACTCCACTGTGTTGAATCGCTCCACTAATAACATCAGTTCCACTACAATTTCAAGAGTACAATCACCATTTACTTCAGCATAGATCTCCCTCTCTCATAACATATCTTAGTCATGCTCTCCCAATAAAGACACTGCCACATTCCCAAGTCCGAAGGTGAAAAACGGCAATTCGTGTTGAAAGCAGCACTCTCATCCCACGTGTCAAACTACTCGTATTTCGCCAAAAACTCATCCAGAATCACCACGCAACCATCCTTATCAGCCTGTAAAACTTCCACGCGCACAACTCATCTCCCCATCCATCCACACCCCTTCCAAACTTCGCATCACGTGACCCAAAATTACCTCCACGTCAAGCTCACACGTATCACCACATTCACTGCAACACCACACAACATACAATGGCGTCGGCAATTTTCTTTCTGGATCTCAAGGGAAAGCCGCTGTTATCGCGAAACTACCGCGGCGACATCCCCATGTCGGCTGTCGACAAATTCCCCATGCTGCTTCTTCAGGCCGAGGAGGAGTCACCTGTTGTTCCTCCGTGTTTCACCCATGAGGGAGTCAACTACCTGTACATTACCCACAACAACCTGTACTTGCTGGCTCTGACGAAGCGCAACACCAATGCCGCCGAGATTCTGCTGTTTTTGCATCGGGTTGTCCAGGTACTGACAGAGTACTTCAAGGGCTTGGAAGAAGAGTCAATCAGAGACAATTTCGTGCTCATCTACGAACTGCTCGACGAGCTGATGGATTACGGCTTCCCACAGACCACCGACACAAAGATTCTCAAGGAGTACATCACCCAAAAGTCGCACATTCTCGAAATCGCCATGGAAATCGCCCAGGTGCCAAAAGAGCAACCACGACCTCCCATGGCCGTCACAAACGCCGTGTCCTGGCGTTCCGAGGGCATCAAGTACCGAAAGAACGAGGCATTTCTGGATGTTGTCGAGGCTGTCAATCTGCTGCTCTCTCCCTCTGGCCAGGTTCTGCGATCTGAGGTCCTTGGTTCTGTCCAGATGAAGTGTTACCTGTCTGGTATGCCCGAGCTGCGACTGGGACTGAACGACAAGGTGCTGTTCGATCACGTGAGCAACACCGGAGCTGGAGGAGGCGGAGCTGGAGGATCTGCTCGTGCGTCTCGAGGAAAGAGTATCGAGATGGAGGATGTCAAGTTCCACCAGTGTGTGAGACTTTCGCGTTTTGAGAACGACAGAACCATCTCGTTTATTCCCCCGGATGGACAGTTTGAGCTCATGAGCTACCGACTCAACACCACTGTCAAGCCGCTCATCTGGGTCGACTGCAAGATCAACAAGTACTCCAACACGCGTATCGAGATTCTCGCCAAGGCTCGAGGCCAGTTCAAAAAGCGATCGACCGCCAACAACGTCGAAATCCACATTCCCGTCCCCGAAGATGCTGATTCACCCAAGCTGGCAGCCACCGCTGGTTCCATCAAGTGGCACCCCGAGAAGGCTTGTGTCACGTGGAAGATCAAGCAGTTTGGAGGAGGACGAGAGTTTTCCATGCGAGCTGAGCTCGGACTCCCCTCTGTCCAGGATGCTGATGAGCAGGCCAAGAGCAAGCGGCCCATCCAGGTCAAGTTTTCCATTCCTTACTTCACCACCTCGGGTATTCAGGTTCGATATCTGAAGATTGTCGAGCCTAAGCTGCAGTACACCTCTTACCCCTGGGTTCGATACATTACCACCAGTGGAGAGGACTACACCATTCGATTGGCATGAACGTGACGAGTGCTGGTCTAACAACACAAAGCATGAGGGAAGGGACTTCTTTAGCTGTTTGCAAGTATGAGCGCAGCAAGCGTGGACAACAAGGGTATGAGCATGGATGCTCCTACTTCTCCAGGAGGCTTGTTTGTATGTAAAACATGGGCATGCTACGCTGCTTTGCAAGTCACATACTACTTGATAGAGGATTGCAAAGCATTGGCGACGTTAGTATGTATTTGAAGGAATGTATGCTGATGGAGCTACACAGGTACACTACGCTATTAGAGAATATATAGTAATCATTGTAATGAAGACAGAAGAATAGCCACTATTAGACCATTCACATTAGGTATCCATATAGTTGCCATCCGCCCACTAACCTCACTTCGCACTTCAACAGCTCCAAAAGCTCATCGTTCATTCATTCAATACTATATACATCCCCTTTTTAGTGGCAGTTGCCTTAGACAATCTCGAGAGGGTCCTTATCGGTCTGGGAGATAATGACCTCGACCTCTCCGTTGTGCTGCTTCTTAAGCTCCTGAGTCAGGAGAGTCTGGAAGGTCTTGAGGTAGCCTCTCTCGGTGTTAGAGTGACCGCAGACGATGGCGGAAACGCCGTTCTCAACGAGACCAAGAGCCTCGTGGTGGCCAAGCTCACCGGTGAAGTGCACATCGGCATCGACACCTCGCAGAACAGAGGCTCCAGAGCCTGCACAGACAGCCACGGAGGAGATCTTGGCCTCAGGGTTCTCGTGCTTCTCAGTGAGAGCGACCTGGACATGCTTCAGTCCGAGACCGGTCTTAACACGCTTCAGCAGCTCGGAGAAGGTGATGGGCTCCTTGAGACGCACCACTCGGCCCATACCGGCACCCTCCTGTCCCTCGACACCGTTGACGGCCTGGCAGACCTCTCGAGAGGCCTCATTCTCCTTACCCAGAGAGACCACGTCAATCAGGAAGTCATTGACACCTCCAACGGCAGCATCAACAGCAGTGTGGGGGCAGTAGACGGAGATTCCAGCTCGGGCGAGTCGGAGCAGAGATCGCTGCTGAGAGTCGGACTGGGTGATGGACTTGAGGCCTCGGAAGATGAAGGGGTGGTAGGCCATGACGAGGCCGGAGTTGTTTCGAATGGCCTCGTCGACGACAGAGGTGGTCAGATCGATAGTCAGAAGCACATTGAGCTTCTCCTTCTCAGGCTCAGTCTCCAGAGGGCACTCCAGCAGCAGGCCGGTGTTGTCCCAGGAAGAGTCGGCGAGAGCTCGAGGGTAGAGCTTCTGAATGGAAGAGACAATGGTCTTGACGGCACGCTTGGAAGACATGGTTGTGATGAATGAAATATGGATTAGAAGTAGACTTGTCTGAGCAATCGCCGCCTATGCAGCATGAGCATAAGTGAATCAGGGTTCATGGAGAAACATGTTGATTAGTAAAGAGGGGTTGAGGAGGGTGTGAATTAGGGAGTAGAGTATTTACAGTGACATTATTCGAGGTATGCAGCTTGATCAGATGTTCCACATTTCTAGTTGATCATTTCAGACTTCTCTACGGAGCTATTGGTGCTTAACTGTCACACTGTTCAGATTGCCATCATAGTTGAACGTTACTTGACGCTTTGAGAAGTGGGTAGAACGTTAAAGTAATTTGCTAGTAGAGGACTTCCAGACCCCGATGCGATGCAACTCAATTGCAACACCAAGATCAGCTCATCACAGGCAGGAACAAGTCCTAACCGTCGAAGCACACGTTACTCGATCCGCCTGAGTAATACCTGAGTAAAACCAAGTATTCCGCATTGGCGCGATCAACTGCATTAGAACAGTCCACTCCCAAGGCTGACTCAGAATCTCAGACATGACCGAGTTACTGTACTTTTTGCCGAATTGAAAGGATCAGGCCATAAGGGCGACGACTAACAAAACTACCGTGTTTATATGAAAAGATGTTGGACTTCTCTGACACCCCTTGTTCAAAGCAAATGCTCCAAGAAGTTCTTAAAAAGCCCGGGTTCCTCTAGACACCGAGAAATCACTTGAAAGTTATTTTCAACGGTTGGCCACGCGAACTGGCTGCAAATCCCATCGTCTCTACCAGAACGGTAGCTCCTCCGGTCTCCGCATCCAACGTTTCCCACCTGTCCAGTCAGTACTGTCTATAGTGGTGTCATGGTTAAAGAAGAGATATGTTGGGGGATCCAGAGCACCTTTTATAGTGCTGGAAAAACTTCCAAACTCTAAAAAGCCCTAACTCCCTTGAGCTTGCATATTGGAATCAGCGTGCAGATAACTGTGTTCGGACTGGAGTATACACTGGTGCAACAGTGGCGAAACGACAAATCCATATCTCATTGACACTGATTCACAGGATACACAGACAGACGAAATACATCAGCAAGTTTGACACAGAGACCAGCTACACAATCCACTCACATTAAAACTACATCAACAATTGCATTCATATAATCATCAACATCACCATACAACAGCAACCCCAACAGCACCCACCACCTAACACCATCCACAATGCTCAGATCCAAGCGAGACGCCTCTAAACGTCGATTCGACGACGTCAATCTCGACAGTGACTCGTTCTCCGACTCTAACGATTCATACTCCGACGATGAGACTTACGAGAAGGTGCCTCAGACCCGCCTAAAGATCAAAATGAAGGAACAGGACCCTGCGGAAGACAACTCCACCTCAGGACTCGATACCAAGGTGCATTCGACCTACTCGGAGATCCCCGACGACTACGTGCCCGACAGTGTGTCTAACATCTTCGGTAAGCACGACTTCTCATACCTCAAGCTGAAACCAGACCATGCTGCCCGACCCTTGTGGATTAACCCCGAGGACGGTAGAATCATTCTAGAGTCGTTTTCGCCACTTGCCGAACAGGCCCAGGACTTCTTGGTGACGATTGCTGAGCCCATCTCTCGTCCCTCTCACATTCACGAGTACAGAATCACCACTTACTCTCTGTACGCCGCCGTTTCCGTCGGTCTGGAGACATCCGACATCATCTCAGTTCTCAACCGACTCTCCAAGGTCCCCGTGCCTAAGAGTATCATCAACTTCATTCATTCATGCACAAAGTCCTACGGTAAGGTCAAGTTGGTTCTTAAACATAACCGATACTTTGTTGAATCGTCACAAGCAGACGTCTTGCAGATGCTGCTCAAGGACCCCGTTATCGGACCTCTGCGACTGGAAGCATCAGAGCAGTCTACTACAGGCTCGGGTCTGGTCACAGAGTCTGCACCTAAGATGGGAGATCTGAAGATTCCCGGTACAGAGAAGCCCAAGGAGACTGAGGGTAAGGAAGGAGAGGATGGTGAAAAGAAGGCAGACGAAAACGCTGAAGACATCTTTTCGCATGTTGTTGGTATTGAGAACGACGATGATGACGATCTGGATGCAGTTCACTCTTTCGAGATTGCGCCAGACTCCGTCGAAACGGTCAAAAAGCGATGTCAGGAGATTGATTACCCCGTGCTGGAAGAGTACGATTTCCGAAACGATCACGGTAACCCTGATCTTGATATCGATCTGAAGTCCTCGACTCAGATTCGACCCTACCAGGAGAAGTCTCTGTCTAAAATGTTCGGTAACGGTCGAGCCCGTTCTGGTATCATTGTCTTGCCATGTGGTGCCGGTAAGACTCTGGTCGGTATTACTGCCGCCTGTACAATTCGAAAGTCCGTCATTGTGCTCTGTACCTCTTCCGTGTCCGTCATGCAGTGGAGACAGCAGTTCTTGCAGTGGTGTACAATCCAGCCCGAAAACGTGGCCGTGTTCACCTCTGAAAGCAAGGAGAAGTTCTCTGGTGATGCTGGTCTCGTTGTGTCTACTTACTCAATGGTAGCCAACACCCGAAACCGATCTCATGACTCGCAGAAGATGATGGACTTCCTGCAGTCTCGTGAATGGGGTTTCATCATTCTTGATGAGGTCCACGTTGTGCCCGCCGCCATGTTCCGAAAGGTCGTCACCAACATTGCTGCCCATGCCAAGCTGGGTCTCACCGCTACCCTGGTGCGAGAAGATGACAAGATTGACGATCTGAATTTCCTGATTGGTCCCAAGCTCTACGAAGCCAACTGGATGGACCTGGCTCAGAAGGGTCATATCGCCAACGTGCAGTGTGCCGAGGTGTGGTGTCCTATGACCTCTGAGTTCTACCAGGAGTACCTCAAGGAGAACGCTCGAAAGCGAATGTTGCTGTACATCATGAACCCCTCCAAGTTCCAGGCTGCACAGTTCCTCATCAACTACCACGAGAAGCGAGGAGACAAGATCATTGTCTTCTCTGATAACGTGCACGCCCTGAAGGCGTACGCACTCAAGCTCGGAAAGTTCTTTATTTTCGGTGGTACTCCTCAGCAGGAGCGAATGAAGATTCTGAAGAACTTCCAGTACAACGACCAGGTCAACACCATTTTCCTGTCCAAGGTTGGAGATACCTCCATTGATCTGCCCGAGGCCACGTGTCTGATTCAGATCTCGTCACATTACGGTTCTCGACGTCAGGAGGCCCAGCGTCTGGGTCGAATTCTGCGAGCCAAGCGACGTAACGATGAGGGTTTCAACGCCTTCTTCTACTCTCTGGTGTCCAAGGATACCCAGGAGATGTACTACTCCACCAAGCGACAGGCTTTCCTGGTCGATCAGGGTTACGCTTTCAAGGTGATTACTCATTTGCATGGAATGGAGAATCTGCCAGATCTGGCTTATGCTTCTGCCCGTGAACGACGAGAGCTGTTGCAGGAGGTGTTGCTGCAGAATGAGGATGCTGCTACTCTGGAGGAGGGAGACAATGCCGATTCTTTTGTGGGCCGAGGTTCTTCCAACAAGCGAGGCGCCAAGCGAACTACCGGTTCTCTGGCTTCTCTGGCTGGTGGAGAGGATATGGCGTACATTGAGACCAACAAGAACCGAAACAAGGATCTCCGAAAGCCTTCCAAACAGAGTGCCTTTGTCAAGAAGCTGTATTCTGGCAAGAAGTAGGGTGCAAGACTGGATGCACTGTAACATATATAAACAAATTGATAGACTTAACATTGAATAAGGGGGGGATCATGATATCATTGGAGCTATGGTACAAGCAAATAAATAGAATGTGGTTTTGAGCGACGTCCAGCATCGCGAGTGTAATAAATAGAGATGTCCAGCATCGTGGGTTCAGCTACTGATGGAGTGCAGCAGTGTTGTATCGCAATATCCGACATCATTCGGTATTCTCCTCTTCCTTTGGATCTTCCTCTTTGGGCTGTTCGATCTTTTTGGCGGCTCTTGCCTCTCTTTGTGCCAGAACAAAGCGGCGGTTGCATTTGAGTCGATGCGATGCAAACTCTTGAAGGGCGATGATGTCGTTGCAGGTTTTGCAGTAGACGTGTTTGGTCATGGTTCGACGGTTGAGGTTGCTATCTGAAACAATCGACATTCTCCAATATATACTTGTGTGGTGTGGTTCACTGACCTCATGGTTATGTGCCTCATACGAGCTCCCGTGCTCATTGTCTTTGTTGCCCTCTAAACCACATTATGCCCCATGGTGTTTGATTGTACCTGCATGTCATGTGTGGATCACGACACACCTCATTGTCGAGAAAACAGCTGTATCAATGTCAGAAAATGCGGTTTATCAACAGTGATCAGTCGAGTTGACAACCACTACGTACAGTACATACTTGTACCAGTCACCTGTTCATATGACATCACATGATACAAGTATGTATGTACTACCTCTCTTACACTGCTCAATGCATGGCAGTTAGTATCTAATGTATTTTGTATGTATGACTATTACGGGGTGTTCACCTCTCGGTACTCGTACAACGAGGGAGCCGAAGGATCCACTACAAACACGTTTTCTCCCTCGGAAGAGGTCCGCTCATCGGCAAAATCATAGTCCGACGAAATGTCCGATGCCGAGGAGCCCCACGTGCTTTCCCCATGACTGTTGGCCGAGTAACTGAGCGACGGCTGTTCCGATACAACCGAAGCCGGGCGTCCTCCTCCACGCACCTGATGTCCGGGACCATGACCATACGTCTGTCGAGGGTATCCTCGTCTATTTTGCGTCGCTGAACCGCTGGTGTCTGATGACTGACTCGAGCTGCTCCAGTACTGTGGTGGGTCCGATTGTGGTGGTGCGGGCATGTGAAACGAGTTGTTGGGGTCGCTGGACTCGACCGTCTTGTCCGAACCTATGCTTGTGCCTCGAGTGTTGCGTCTTCTGAATGACATTTCAATCTCCTCGGTGTAGTCGTCCTTGTACGGCTCGTCTGACCCGACGGCCGAGTGCAAGTGATGCACCTGTGATTGAGACGTGTGTGTCTGGGACTGTGTCGTTTGCTCTGAATCCGAGCTGTCTCCTCTGCGGTCGTTTGAGGCTGGCACGGCGGAAGCCCGTTTGCGAAGCCGTCTCTCCATGAGCTTGTGCTCCACGTAATCGCAGATCACGTCGCGCTCTTTGTACGCAAGTGCGCCCGCCGAACACACTGCGGCGGCCACAATAATCAGCGGCACTATCATGGGTGGAATGGTGGTAGTTGGAGCCTGAGTAGGAGGTCTGCCTGCTTCATGTGGAGATGTCAGTGCTTTATCTGTTCGATTAAGCTTCGGGACTGGGAGGGTGAGCACACCATTTGAAAACTGGGGAGGAACACATGTGGGGGAAGTATAGGCATATATATATATAGTTAGAAAGCTGTTTGTGTTACCAAGAACAGGCATCAAGTTTTGAAGCACAGAAACTCGTCAGAAACCCCCTCATCACCGCCAACAAACAGCCACAACCTCAAATATACTTCCCCTCTTCCACTGTCGTATGGCCATGTCCTCATCTGTCAAGCTTCTGTATTGATGAAAGTTAAGGCTGAATGCTAATCTGTTGTGGCCTTAGAAGTTGACTCTAGTTGTTCAATAAACACTTGTAGAACGAATGATGCGCTTCCTGTACAGCTCTGGTGGCCTAGCCGCCTCATTGGTTTCAATAAAAAGCCATCAGATTGCTCTTTTCAACCCTCTGTCACGTGATCTGGTCTCTACACGCACCCACCACCATCGCTACCATCGTTTCACTCGTTTCTCCCACCAAACGTCTATTTATAGCCGGGCTGCAGACGCATGTATTTGCCACCTTCGTAGATCATGGAAATCCTGTTCTTTAGCCGCATGGATAAGGGCGCAGTAGCCTATCTACAGTTTATCATCGTCTGGAATGTGTGAATAGAGTGCAACTGTGACGTGGCATTCCCTCTTCATCCGGTTCTCTAAGTTTGCTCCAGTGACTGCAAGTGCCTTCTCGGGCGTTTGACTTTGGACTTCGAGTGCATCATTGTAAGCTTACCACCCAACAATACCGATGGAGGTGGGCACCTATACAGGCTGTTGTTGATGCGGTTATTGACGCAGTAGGTCCTAGGTGTCCTTCGTCGTGGTTTGTTCTATTGTGCAAAGACGCCAGTATTACTGTAGTGCCCATAGTTCTACATGCTGAGTAATCAGTATTAGGATGGTCCACAAACAGCTTTAATAGAGCTAACTAAGACATAGCTATATCATCAAGTATTTCTTTAAAGATCATATCGTACACGTGTATTGTCTATATTCTTCAGCATACACTGGATCGCCAACCGACGATGTTTAATTATGCGGTGGGGCCGGCTGACATACAATAATAAGTTAGTAGCAGTCAGACGTCCTTTTAGTCGGTGAACTTGTAACTGCCGGAAGACATGGTGATGGATCCTCCCTTGTAGGCACCCTTTTTCATCTTGTTCTTGCCCTTGGTGAAGTCCTTTCCTTTGACTCGGCCCAGCTTGTCGTTGGCCATCTCACCCCAGGTTCCGGCGGCTCCCTTGTATGTGTTATCCTTGAGGACTTGGTCGTCGAAGGAGATTTTGGATCGGTCGATTCGAGAGAAGAACTTTCGTCCTCCCTCCTCCTCAAAGGTGGCCTCCACGTGAGTGTTGTCAACGGGAGTGTCAGTCTTGGGCTTCTTGATGGTCAGAGACTCAACCTCGATCTCCTCAGCCTTTCGCTTCTTGGAGGCGGGCTGCTCATCCTCGGAGTCAGAAGAATCGGAGTCAGAGTCAGAATCAGACGAGTCGGAGTCGGACGAAGAAGAAGAATCAGAGTCCGAAGAAGAGTCCGAATCAGAAGAGGAAGAAGAGTCGGAGTCAGAAGACGAGTCCGAATCGGAAGAAGAAGAGGAATCGGAATCAGAAGAGGAGTCAGAGTCAGACGAGGAAGAGTCGGAATCAGAGCTGTCGGAGCTGTCAGAGCTGTCAGAAGCATCCTTCATCTCAACATCCTTGGTCTCCTCCTTCTTATCCTCCTTCTTGACCTCCTTCTTGGTCTCCTTGGTCTTCTTCTCGTCATCAGAGTCAGAGTCAGAGTCAGAATCAGAATCAGAATCAGAATCAGAATCAGAATCAGAGTCAGAGTCCGAAGAGCTGGAAGAGCTGTCAGAGTCAGAAGAGTCAGAGTCAGAGTCAGAAGAATCAGAGTCGGAATCAGAAGAGTCAGAAGAATCGGAATCAGAGGACTCATCCTTCTTGGTCTCCTTCTTAGCCTCCTTCTTCTCCTCCTTCTTCTCTTCCTTAACCTCCTTCTTAACCTCTTTCTTCTCATCCTCGGAATCGGAATCAGAATCAGAGTCAGAAGAAGAGTCGGAATCAGAGTCAGAAGAAGAGTCAGAAGAAGAGGAAGAGTCGCTGTCGGAGCTGGAGTCGCTGTCGGAAGAAGAAGAGGAAGAAGAGTCGGAAGACTCCTCCTTCTTGACCTCCTTAGCCTCCTTCTTAGCCTCCTTCTTGGTCTCCTTCTTGACCTCCTCCTTCTTCACAGGCTTCTCGTCCTCAGAGTCGGAGTCAGAGTCGGAGTCAGAGTCGCTGGAATCGGAAGAATCGGAAGAATCGCTGGAGTCAGAGTCGCTAGAGTCGGAGTCGCTAGAGTCGGAGTCAGAGTCAGAGTCAGACGAATCATCGCTGGAAGTAGAATCATCGCTGGAAGTGGACTCATCGCTGGAGGTGGACTCTCCGCTGGCAGAGGCGGGCTCGGCAGCCTTGACGGCCTTCTTGGAGTCCTTTTTGTCGGCCTTCTTGACCTTGGAAACGTCCTTAGTGGCGGATTTGCTACCCATGGTGTTTATCGTGAAGCTGTGGTAAATGTATGAGAGTTATCTGCACCTTCAAATTTTTTTCAGTCTCGCATGGCAACTTTTTCAGCCTCAGAACTCTAAACTCAGATAAGCTCACGTGCGCACCTGAACGGTAATCTACGTCACTTAGATTCCCTTATGGGGTCACTGAACTCAACTTGACTTCCCTTCCTCCACAACACTCACTACACACACCAGCTTCAGTTCAAAACACAGATACTGAGAGACATCCTCAGATTGCTCGCAAACAACTACAACTAGCAGCAAAGACATTAGTCACGTGATACACAACGGATACCATCGAGATTTGATACCACTTGCTCCATTACACAAAGAACGCCACAGTTACACAAAAACCACATAATCTCACATACAGCAGACCGCAACATCGCCACTGTCACTGTTACCTAACAGATACCCCCTCCGACAGAGCAGTTTGCTACAGATACCCCACCAACGTCGATACCCCTTTAACGTCGATACCAACTACCACACACCACTACAACAATGGAAATTGCTGTGGCCGGAACTCTTATCGCATGCGGCGTCGTGTCGCTAGCCATGGGTGGAGTCAGTGTCCACAAGGCCTACAAGTCATCAAGAGAACACAACGCTGCCTATATCATCCCGCTATCTGTGCGCGCAAACACATACCATGTCCACACAGACCCTGCTGCGCCGATGCAGAAGGTGGTCATCTCTGACGAGTGGGACGTGCCAGTGTACACTCTTGAGCGAGAATCTCGTCACGCAAAACACTGGAGTCTCTTGTGTTTCGAGGACCGAGTCCAAGTGGCGTCTCTCAGCACAGCATCCCTGGGGTCAAGATTCTGCATCCGTGATGAGACTCGCGACCTCCAGAAGGTTGTGTGCAAGAAACGTCAGTACGGCCGGTACTACGAGTTCGCTCTTCGCAAGACCAACATCCCCCGACCCTCCGACTCAGATCCACTGCCGTCCTACGATGAATGTGGGGTCTTGAACCCCACGTTGTTCGCGCAGGGCCAAGCTGCTGCTGAAGCTGCAAATGACGACCCTGATTTCGACCTCGATACCCCACAGGTCTGGCAGTCACGCAACCCATTTAACACACCGTCAGCTGATCCCATGCGTGCTGCTGCCTACTCTGCCCCCAGCCCTGCCATCGCGGTTGGAGAGATCACCGCTCCCTACTCGAACTCGGACCCCATGTACCAATGGAACTCGACCACCAAGTTTTTGGAGAAGTGCACCAACCTCGATGCTGGCATTCACGAGACCCGTGAGCGGATCGCTTTTGTGAGCATGAAGAACCCCAAGCGACTCCGGTTTGATGTCACCATTGACGAGACGAAGATCCACCGAGACATTGCCATCATGACTGCTCTGTCATGCGTCATGGGCGCATGGAAGTCTGAGCGACCGCCCAAGGCTGTCAAGAGCAGCTCCGAATTCCCTCCTCTGCAACAGCGACTGAACAATGTCCAAGAATATGTGTCTTCCAAGGTTCGTGGCCAGCCTTCAATCGCCGAGCAGTTGAGCGAGGAGTCCTCTACAGTCCCCACCGCCGCATAAGACCTGTATCTCCATGTCGTCCGGCATCCCGCAAAAGGGCATTTATATAGACACTTAGCATGTTGTTAATCTGATGTTAGTATTGTGACCAAAGTATGCTAGTATTGTGACCAAAGTCTGCATTTACCGTTGTAGCTACCTGGTACGTAAAACCCCAATGAAAATAATCACCATATAATACATATAAATACATTTACATACGAGCAGGTGTCGTGTGTAATAATCACATCCGCTTTAGTTGTGATCTCCCCGAATCTCCTCTTCCACGTTAGCTCGGACAAACATCTCGAAGTCCTGCAGTTTGGTCTGCACCATGGCCTTGAAAGCCACCATGACCTCGGCCTGCTTGAGGATATCTTGAGATAGTCGCTCTCGTGCTTGTTGGACTTCCACCGCGAGTTTGTTTCTCTCGTGTTCAGCATCCTGGAGTCGCACTTGTAGACCCTTGAGTTGTGATTGAGCAAGAGCAGTTTCGCTCTGGGCCTGAACAAACTGGTTTTCCAGTCGCTCGGTGTTTTGCGAGTTCTCGTTCTCGTTCATGGAAGCGGAGTCCTCCAGAGCGTTTCTGGTTTCTCGGAGACGTCGAGACTTGGCCTCCAGCTCGCCAATGTGTCGTTTCTGAGCAACGAGCTTCTCCTGGTTGGTCTCAATCTCCTCCTGCAGTTTCAGAGCCTCTTCTTGTAGCGCCTTCACCTTGGAAGTGACCATGTTGCAGATTCTGACAATCTCAGGTCGAATCTGGTTACGAGGGTCCACTCCGCCAAGAATCACAGAAGGGTGACGTCCCAGGTTCTCCTCTGAGAGGGGTTCGCGCAGATCAATCAGATAGACTGATTCTGGGATCTCTGGTAGCTCGTTGTCAGAAGCCACCCAGGCATTGTAAGAGAGCACAGATGATGTGTACTCCTTGATGACACGGTCCAGAGCATCAAAGACTGCCAGAGCAGTGGACTCTTTGTTCGACACCACCTGTCGTCCCTCGTCGATAATATCATCCAGCGAATCCATTGCCTTCTGTTGACGTTCCATATCCAGGTGCAGCTTATCCAGCTCGGCAGGAGACAAGCCTTGGTCTTTGATGGCTTGCTGCAGCTTGAGTTTCTCACGACCGAGATTCTCCACCTCGGTTGTGACATTGTTTTCCTCCGTGGTTGCCTGAGACATTTGAGTAGCATATCTCGAGTTGTGTTCCTTTCGAGCATCCACGAATGCACCCAACTTGACGATGTCATCGGCCAAATTCTTTCCTAAAACCTTGGCTTCCTCTATCTTAGCCCACTTGGCTTCCAGACGCGCCAGTTCCTCGTCCAACTCATCGTCATCTCCTTCTGGCAGTGGGTTTTGTGCTCTTTGCTCAGCAAGGATCTCCTGAAACTCTGCATTCTCCTCAGCCAGACATAGCTCAGCGTCGGGACGCGCAAATCTGTCGTCACCTTGAAGGTAGGCAAAGTACGACTCTCGGGCGTGTCTGTTGAAGATCTCATCTACCAACGACGGTCCGTCGTCTCCTGAGTAGTCATGGTTGTGATACTTCTCTATCGTCGTGTTCAGCTCCACCATCCAATGCAACATGCCCAAAAAGTACGCCCACGACTGGCCTCCAACTGCCACAATTTGTGATTTCGTGATGCTATCCAGCCAGGGGTATTTCGCTGCTCGAAGTACGGCGTGTACCTCGTTTTCGATACTCTTGTGAAACGGGTATCCAGGATCGATGCGTCGGAAGATCCACTCGAACATGGTCTTAAAATCTTTCTGTGTCGGGTTACTGAGCGTTCGCTGGTTCAGAGGGTGTCGCGTTTCTTGCTCAAAGTGGTTCGTGACAAGGTACTCGTATATCTGTTGCGAGATCTGCTGTTGGTAGTGTCGGTCGCGTACTGGACGTGGATCACGCGTGTGCATGGGCGCCATAGGTGTTTGTGGTACGAGCCCAAATGATGATTGCCGCGGATTGCGCCCGAACGCCATACTTCGTCGTGAACTTCTCATGAGCTCTGACACTGCTGGGGTAGCGGGTTCACGTTGCGGTGGTGGGTTGTTTCGCTGAGGCAAACCTGCCATAGATGGCCTAGACGCGGACGACGTGCCCGGCATCATGGACAGCCGTTTTTTGTGCGCCGAGGCGTTCATTGCGGTAATATGACGCGCTGTTTGTAGTGTGTAGTGAGTGGTGAGAAGTGGGTTTGTTTATATCTACGGTGTTGTGCATAACGCATGAACCTTAATTAGGCCACCAATTTTTTTGGGACTTGGAGATACTTTGCTGAGTAAGCGACGAACATGTAGGTAGGAAGCACCTGTAAAAAGATAGCTGTTGGAGCAAAAAAGATAGCCCGACGTGGGGCTTGAACCCACAGCCTTGAGATTGCTTTGAATAAGAGTCTCACGCTCTACCGATTGAGCTAGCCAGGCAGTTGTTGGGTCCGAGGGTCAATGGGGCTATTTGAGGTTGGAAAAGTGTAAATTCGCGGCCAAAAAAAAAAAGGCCCAAAAAAGGGCGATTTTCGACGATTACAGAACGACAACAGAAGTCAGCGCGTTGAATCACATTGTGTTCATAGCTGCGCTTTTCATGGCCCCTTCGATACCTTTTGAACTTATAGTAGTGTACTCAAAGTGATAGTCTTAGAGGTCACTATTACAAACTGGCTCGGGCTACAGCGTCTCAGTGTCGTAATTACGTGTAGTTATCTATGTACGTGGAATGGAACTAACATCCAGCTCTCACTCCGGTCATCACCTTATCTCGGCTCGAGTGAATGTTCTCAATCACGTCCTCAAACCGTTCAGGAGCCATCTTCACCTTGTTGAGAGCCCAGTCTCCAAGCAGCTCAATGTCCTGCTCCCGTGCCTTGGTTCTCAGGTTCTTCACCTCGCCAGCGTTTTTCTTCACGTGGTCAAGTACGGCACCACACTGCTTGTAGACACTGTCCAGACCGCTCTTGTCGCACTTCAGTCTGTTGGCTCGAACACCAGTCAGGTACCGCTTGACACAGGTGGTAGCCTCGACAACAGTGAAGGCCGTGTGCACGTATGACCAATCACAGGTCTTCATATTCAGAACGGGGTGGTTAGTCAAGTGCTCCTGCAGCTTGGTGAAACGCTCGCTGTTCAGCTTGTCACGAGCTAGCTCGGCACACAGCAGAGTCACGTTCAACTGCCACTTCTCAGCATCGGTCAAATCACGTGCCTCGCCCATGATCTCCGTGAGCTCTTCCAGCAAGGTTCCAAACTCAGCAATTCCCAGCTTCTGCTGAATCTGCCAGTTGAGAGTGAATGCTCTGGTCCAGGTCTCCTCCTGCTTGGGACCAGCAGTGAATCGGTCACCGTACGATTTGTCGCTCGACTTGTTCACGGACCACATGATCTTGTCGTCTCTCTGATCCAACAGAGTCTGTGTGGGCTGGGGCTTGGCTCCAATGGGTTGTCTGGCGTACTCACTCATTCTGAGCTGTTCCAGAACAAGCAGGGCACGAGCCTGGGAACAATCCAGTCGCTTCTTGAACTCCACAAACCCACCAATCTTCGAGAATGTGCTCTGGTTGTATGCGTGTTTGATGAGCATGGGGGATTCATGGTCGTTCTCAGGGTACAGGGTGAGAGCCTTGGACACAAGTTTGGATGACAAGGGGAACATGGTGGAAACTCGTGACAGTAGGAAGTGAGAACAGACATCGTGTTGGATAGTCTTGATTGACAGGCTGAGATAGTGAGGCTCGGCCGAGGGGAAAAGACCCTGGAGAAGGTACAATCTCGTCAACCAGAGTCGCACGTAGAACTGATGCTGGTCACGAGAGACAACGTGCTCCAGAAGAATGATGGCCTTAGTCACGTTGGTGATGTCACGTGATTTGTCGTACTCTTCCAACAGTGAGCAAGATGCAATCAGCAAAAAGTCGTCTCCAACATGGTACTCCTTGGGGTCCTTTTTGGCCAGCAAAAACTCTGTCTGTTGGTAGAGAATGATCTGGTTGTCAACAAAGGCCACCTGATCCGTCTTGTTATCACTGACCAGATATTTCAGCTTTTCAACGTTGACTCTAGTGATTGCTTCCTTGAGAGTTGTGATCTTGGACTCCTCCCCGGTATAGCCAATCATCTTCAGAATGCTGTCTGAATCTGTGCTCTCAACATAGTCCTTAAGATCGTCGTAGGCGCACAGCTTGGAACCCATCATAGCAAAGTAGTTCTGCACTGCGGCGGAAATGTCCTGCTTCAACTGATAATCCAACTCAACAGCAGCCAGCAAGCTGTTTCTTGTCTTCTTGTTCTTCTCAATAACCTCCTTCACTTCCTCCTTTCTCTCACTCTTGAGACCACCCTCAATCAGGGTCTTCCAGTGAGCCCAGTCATCCAGATCCTGGTCCACCACCACCTTCTTAGAGTGGGCAAACAGCTCGCTCCACTGCTCAGACTCCTTCAGGTACTCTCGCAGCATGATTGTGAGCTCCAGGTTGTTCCAGAAAAATGCATCCTTCTGAAGCGTCTCAATGGCCTCCGTCTTCTTGCCCTGAATCCACAGAAGCTTGACATAGACATAAACCTCCTCAGCCGACACGAATGGCTTCTGCTGCTCGCACATTCGGGTGCTCAGCATCGAGATAATAGCCTTCTCTTTGTCGGGAATCGATCCCTCCTCCAGTGCGACCAGTCCGCTGTAGACGGCCCAGAACACAGATCGGCGGCTCTTTTCGGCCTTGCTGAGTGCCATGGCAGCTCGCTGTTGTCCATAGGTGTTTCCAGAGTCCACCATGGCCCACAACCACGTCTCCAAGGTCGAAGCGGCAGGGTTCTTCTTTGCATAGCCCTCAAACAATGGTAAAAGCAGATCTGGGCGCTCGAGCCGGGTGAAAACGTTGCTGAGCATCATGACTGTCCGCTGGTCGGAAGGATCAGTCGCAAGAAGCTCCTCAGCCTCCTTGAGAGCCTCTTCCTTGTTTCCAGACAGCACGCTCACCAGAGCGGTTAAAGCGGCATAGTAGGTGTTTTTGGGCGCCTTTTTCTGGGCCTTGACAATCAGAGCACGGGCCTGCTTGAAGGTACCGGCCTCAATCGCCTCCCAGATGCTCTTATCCCGAGTCGACATGTTGTATGGTGATACTTGAAGAAGACGCCTGTTGATTTAGGTGGTTTGATATTCATGTGCGTCAAATATCGTGTGTTCGATTCCAGGTCAGGAATTGATGTGTTGTGTGGGGTAGTGATAGAGTCTCAGAAAAGATGTAGGGGAGGTTATTTTGTTCAAGTACGTCATGTCATGACTGAATATTTTATCATAGTGATTGTTTTCGAGCTTTGAGACTGTCTGATTCACTCTCATGAAGCACAAGGAACTTGCTCAAGCAGAAGCACATAGTCTATCTATTTAGGCATCATAACCGGATGTTTATCAGAGATTGCAAAGCCACACTTGCATTCCCTCCAATCGCCATTCAACCCCCAACCATGGAGAAGACGTGATACCACTCTGACTCAGTACTCCGATGCCTATGGCCACTGTTACAGGACCTACTTGTACAGGGCACATTAGCCTGACGCACTGATAACAACGACAACGCTCTCCGGGACAAGTTCGGAGTTGTCAACGGCTACAGACTTTCTGACAGTGACACCTAACTGGAAGAAGTCTTTGTTTTGAGTATATGGAACGAAGACGACTACTGTGAGTGCTTATGTTTACTCCAACTGATCTGATGGAGTCAGATTGTGGGCGATATCAGTCATTCGTGACTAACAGCACTTGTCGAGATAACGGATAGACTAGTTGGTAGTTAGTCGGCGTTCATCATTACAGTAGTCGGGGACTACAGGATAATTACTCACATGCTACCCTAACTCCAACTAGCCGTGCATTAGCGTGGTTACTGATTCTCGATAACAAGACCGAGGCCCACTTTGACGTCGGATCGTCAACTGGGGCTGTGTGACGGCAAAACCGTCCCGAAAAAGATATGTTTGATTGGATGATTAATCATGTGAAGCCTACCTCTTCAGATATGCTAATTTTGATGGGACATCCATCATACATTTACCATCATACCCCCCACCTTGAGCCCACCCCACATGAAACGCTTTTAGACTAGTCTCGAAACATCGAAGACTGTAGCGCGCGCTCGACCAAATCCAGCTGTCAAACATTGTGTCAAGACAAGTGGAATTTCCTTTCTTGGACTTCGGAAAGGTACCGAGCCCCACCCCACAAATAATATCCCTGATCAACGCAATCGTCCCTGAATGAACGGGAGGAGGGCCCAAGTCATCTTCTGGACGGGTGAGAGAAGGATCATTAAACGAAAGACAACATCGAGAAGGGGACTGTTATCTAACGATAGTATTACAGGGGACCCACCAATAGTTTCAGTGTCGAACTATCCCCATTGCTATTGCATTAGTGTACTGTTAACTTGGCAGATCTGGACCGAACCGAACCCCCTCCGACCCGTTCTGACATGTATAAATACCAATATGCCATTCACGATTGACGTTGCAACAAAACATCATCAACAACAATGGTTCTCGCTAGCAGCACAGTCTTTGCAGAGTGGTTCTTCCGAGTCCTCCTCGGAACCGTGGCTCCCTCTCCCCAAACAGCCACTGCTCCCGTTACTCAAGAATTCTACGATACTGCTCTCACCTACTCTCATCTTTCCAACATTGCCTACTGCATCAACGCTCCTTTTGAATCTTTGAAAACCGACTTCTCTTGTGGAGTAGCATGCTCCCACTTCCCTAATATGGAACTCGTCGAGGCTTTCGGAGGTGAGTTCTTCGAAACCTCCATCACCGGGTACCTGGCCATTGATCACGTCAAGAAGGAGAAGTACGTTGTTTACCGAGGAACCTTTGACATTGGCGATGTTTACACTGACATTCAGCTAGCCCAGAGCCCCTACCTTGTTACTGCTTCTATGTTTGACTCACCCGACAACCTCTGCGAGGGATGTACTATCCACGATGGTTTCAACAAGGCCTACAAGGAGACTATGGTCAACATTGGTGACAAGCTAGAGCAACACTTGACTAACAACTCCGACTACAAGCTTGTTGTTGCTGGACATTCCCTGGGAGCTGCCATTGCTGTTCTTTCTGCTACTAGTATTAAGGCCAAGGGCTTCGATCCTTACCTCTTCACTTACGGACAGCCTCGAATTGGAAATGCCAACTTTGCCCAGTTTGTCTCCAAGATGTGGTTTGGTGATGGTGATGGACTTAGCATGGGCCCGGATAGACGTCTCTTCCGAATCTCTCATTGGAACGATCTGTTTGTTGGATTCCCTGCCTTCAAGGATTACGTCCATTCTGTGGGAGAGATCTACATTGATTACTACACCGTCAACCCTCCCCTGAACACCCTCTACTCTTGTGCTGGACCCGAGAGTATGAGCTGTTACCGAAAGGACTTCAATGCTATCGAGCGGGCAAACATTCTCAAGAACCACTTGGCCTACATTGACTGGCTCTCTCTCTGTACTCTCAATGTTGGCCGACGAGAACTCCAGGAGCGAGGTCGTCGATTTGAGGGTAAGTTCCTCTACGGAGGTATTGCGAACGGTACCATCATCTTCTAAGCTACGAAAGTTAGTGTCCAGACGTGATCTACCACCCATCCTCTTGTTAGATGTCATTGCATGACCCTCTTATACATTGTTTAGACAGTAATACGAACCTCAGAACTGAATAGTAGAGAATAGAGATAACTCGACATCTGAAGTGTAATATATGAGAATTTATCATTTGACTGCTGCCAAAAGTGTTTCTACTTCGCATCTATATCAATCCCTGGACTCTCAGTCGCTCCATCCATCATCACGATACTCTGCAGCCAATCAAAACCCAGATGTGCTAACAAGAGAAGAGCTCAACGGAGGTGAAATCAGTTATTGAGAGACAAAATAAAAGCATCCAAGGGTAAATGGGGGCAAACGAATGGACTCGCCTGTTTTTTCTTCATCGGTAAAAGTGTTTACGCTGGCTGAATGAGTATTACAGATGATTGAAAGATACCCAACGGACTATGAGAGCAACCAGCTAGGGGAATATACTGAGGAGATCATTGGGAGAAGTTTGATACCAAACACGGCTAACATGGGGCTCATTTTTCTTGTGCTGGGTGTATTGTATTACGTACCAACCAGAGGTCTTATATGCGCGCAGCTTACATAACCCGAAACAGCTTGTCCTGAAACGAGTGTGGCAAAAGAGGATATTGAGAGTGGAAGAGCTTAGCACGACTGACTAGAATTAAATGACTTGAAGAAAGCGTTTCTATTGAGAACACAATGAACGTGTAGATAAGAGCTACCATAACCCCACCAACCTCATCACTACGTTTCGATGTTGGCCTGGGCATTTGAGTTCAACTCTAAAAAATATTTCTGCATGAACTGTGAAAAGATCCCAATCAGTATAGACATCATACACTCACAACACACTATTCACACACAATGTCGACACTATACAAGACCTTGAGCGGCGAGAGCAACAAGTCCGAGAAGCCCGAGAAGAAGGACGATGGCGTCACCAACAAGCAGCGAGTGCTGATCATCACTTCTCGAGGAGTGACCTTCCGACAAAGACATCTCATCAGCGATCTCCAGACCATGCTGCCCCATGGCCGAAAGGAGTCCAAGCTTGACACCAAGTCCAAGCTGTACCAGCTCAACGAGATTGCCGAGATGTACAACTGCAACAACATTCTGTACTTTGAGGCCCGAAAGCATATGGATCTGTACATGTGGATGGCCAAGGCTCCTAACGGTCCCACCGCCAAGTTCCATGTCCAGAACCTGCATACCATGGACGAGCTCAATTTCACCGGCAACTGTCTGCGAGGATCTCGACCCATTCTGTCCTTTGATGGTAGCTTTGACGAAACCCCCCACAACGCCGTCGTCAAGGAGATGCTGACCCAGACCTTTGGTGTCCCCAAGGGAGCCCGAAAGTCCAAGCCCTTCTTTGACCACGTCTTCACCTTTTCGCTGGTCGACAACAAGATCTGGTTCCGAAACTACCAGATCCAGGAGACCGTGAACGAGGAGAACCCCCGAGAGACCGACATTTCTCTGGTTGAGATTGGCCCCCGATTTGTCATGACTCTCATCACCATGCTGGAGGGCTCTTTCGGCGGACCCGTCATCTTCGAGAACAAGCAGTACGTGTCCCCCAACACTGTCCGATCGCAGATGAAGCAGCAGGCCGCCGAGCAGGCTGCTAACCGAGCCGAGGCTGCCTTCAAGCGAAAGGTCAAGGTCAGAGATGCTGTCATTGCTGCTGACCCTCTGGCTGACTCTGTGGTTTTCAAATAAGCCATTGGTTAGAAAGAGACAAGGATTGAGAGGGTATTAGAGAGCCACAGCATAGGCTTTAGCGGAGGATTACTGATAGTTGAGTCGGTTACTTACACTGACTAGGAAAAGGTACATTAATAGATATGATGGATTGATTGATACGAGTACTTGTAGGGTGTGGAGGGCGTACTGTACCGTGGATGGCCAAAAGGAGGCAGCGAAGTTCCACACAGTAAGAATGACATAAAGGAGCAGGGTGCTTAGAAAAGGCAGTCTTCGTTGCAGCAAGAACTTATGAATGGTCCGAGTCGTGCACTTGATCACCTGTTGTACCAACCAGAGTCCATTTGACAAGTCACATGTGCCCAGCACCCTTACTTGGGTGCATAGTCTGAAAGGTGAGCAAAGCGTATAGTGCGAGCCTCATCGTAGCTTCTATAACTACGTATGTACATGTACTTCAAGATCATTTTAGTAAAGACACAAAAGGCACACTGACTAGATAAAATAAAGACACAGAGGCCATGTAGTGGTAGTATATCAAACGAGAGATACCTCAACCAAGGACCCAGATACAACACGGATACCCGGATACAACTAGTGATATACAGAGACACCCCACAATGTCTACACGCGACATTGCAATCGAGTTTCTTGAGAAGGAGCTGGAGGCACACAAACAGCAACAATCGAAACAGCGACGGGAGTTCGATACTCGTCTCAAACCACTTAGAGAAGAAAAGAACGAGGTCGTCAATGAGATCGAGAGTGCCAAAAGCCTCATTGAGGGTCTTCAGGCCAAACTGAAGGACTTCGAGGTCTTGGACAAATGTCTGGACGAGCATATCAAGAAAGAGGAGAAAGCGTTCGAGACCGAGATGGCTAGTCTAGACTCTAAAATCATAGGTCTTGATACTGCGGTTATGGAACTGAAGAAAGGGGCTGGAGTCGTGGAGGTGAAGAGGGAACACGGGGCCATTGAGTCAAAAAATTGTGGAGACAGTGACATGGATGATGTCGTTGCTGGTGATTCAGATGGGGTGACTGATACCTCCATGGTAGACGCGGCTGCTGCAGATGTTCATGATGACACGAGAGTTGATGATCATAATGCGGTTGCGACTCCCTCATCAGATCCTCTGAATGAACACGACGATGCCCCTTCAGAGAACACGGAGTCTTCTATGACTCCTGTCTCAAACACCCGCCTTTCATCCTCTGATCATGCTGCTGAGATCCTGTCACGTATCTTGCCCGCGAAACTACCGTCATTCGAGAAGCGCAAGATCATGGATGGACCCACCCAGCCTCCCGTGGAAAGACTCAAACGGAGAAAGCGAAGTTTCGTCGAAGAGATCAATATCTTCATCACGCCTAGAAAGAAACCTGGTCCCAAGCCCAAGCCTAAGAAGACTGACCTCAAGGCAGAGAAGCAGACCAGAGAGCCCTTGGCCCAGCTATCCATTAACGATCCCAACAGTTACTCCAAACAGTTTGGTCGACGACGCAAAGTCATTGAGGAAGACTCGGATGGTAGCTGGCAAGGATCAGATGAAGAGGAGATGAAGGCTGCCTCTGATGCCGCAGACGACTCCTCAGACGATGACATTGATGCTCAGAAGCGGGGCCGTCGTTCGAGGGAGCCTGAAGACGAGGATGGAGATGTTACAGGTGAGCTCTTCGGCGAGTTGACCGAGTTAGTGAAGGAATGCGATGGGGTCTCGGGCACTCGCAGGAGGGGAGTCAAGAGCATGGCGGTGGTGAAAAAAGATAAGAGCTTGATGGCGGACTGTGAAGATTCGGATGGTGGAAGAGAAGCGTCAATGGACTCTCTATTCTTCGAAGAGCCTGCTTTCGACGAGGTGGCTGGCGGCGAAGTGATTCCAGCAGATAGGTGTGCTTCTTCAGAATCCGCGGACGAGGCTCCATCTGGGTCGGAAGTAAAACTTGTCGCCTGTAGTGTTTCTGAAGAGGAACCTCGACCAACACCCGAGACTACAACAAAGCAGAAGGCAAAGGGCCTGGCAAGAGAATCTCATTCTCCGGTGCAAGTAAAAACAGAGGTTGTTGATGCTTCCTTTTCTCCACCCCCTCTGCCCACCCCCTCACTTTCAACTTCTCAGCCAAAGCTCCCTGGGCTTCAAGAACTTGGGCTAATTGACCGAGAAAACACCACCGAATGCCACACGGGTGCTGCCTCACTGAAATGCGATCCACCAACGGAGGCTGTCAGAATCCCCACAGGTCCTCGAGGGTTCGAATCAGCGTCGGAGATCGACAATGCTGGCCCATCAAGAGAGCCACCGGGCAATCAACAAGATCCGGCCAGTCACAAACTCGTCTGTGGAAATGATGACAAGGTTGACGGCTGGCTTGTGGCTCGGCTGGACTCCTATGGCCGGCACGACTTCAGAAAGAAGGAACTCACATGGGATCAAATCAGTCACAATGCTGATCTATGGGCACATCTTCACCATACCGATCAGCTCAAAGGACTGTGTACTGTTCGAGGCAGGTATGTTTCGATCAAGTGCGTGCATGCCTACCCTGGGATTCCGTGCCAGCATACGTTTGGGACGTTACGAGACTTACGGATCCACATGTACAAAGAGCACAGCATCAAGACCTACGTGTGCCTTTTGTGTAAAGCGGCCTACGCTCGGAAGAGTGGTCTATGGGCGCATTGTAAGCAGGATCATGATGGCCAGATGGGGAAGTATTGGCGTGGGCATTCCGACCATGTCTAAGTGTGTACAAGTAGTGTATTATAGAAGTGTTAATGAAACCAACTCCGTGGGATGTTAGTATGGCTGTTAGCTACTGTACGATGTAGACCTTCTACTGTTTTCGCTTGATTCTTTACCAGGACACAGTCCTAGGTCAGAACGTCGTTCATGGTTAATCATAATCTAATCATCACATTGAAAAAGACATATCTACTTCTTCTCGAGAGCCTCCTGCTCCTTGAGGAAGTTGGCAATGAACTTCTCCTCGTCGGAAGAGCCGGCCTGGATGGCAGGGGTAGCGGGCTTCTCAGCCTTCTTACCGGAAGAGGCAAACACGATACCACCGACAACAGAGACGATGGTTCCGATAGCGAGCTGAGTTAGTAATGAACGGGTATTGTGTACGCGAGCAGCATGATGTCGAGCGTTCAGAGAGAACAAGGAGTCGGATCTGCAGGTTGGTGATGGACATTGAAGGTCACACTGGAAGCATTTGAGGCATATGATGCAGCAGGACACATGGGACACGGCGCCGAGCAACACAGACATCGTGAGACAAAGGCAAGCGACGAGTCGAGTCGGATAGAGTCATTTGATCTATACCATCTCACTCTCCAGTCTTGATTCTCAGTCACAGCTCTCACCTTGCTCTCAATCAGATAACCACCAGGTGACCCTAAGGACACACTCAGTCCCTATCCACGACACCATCCTTGTCAATTGCGCATCTAATCTCCATCCCTGTGTATATCCAGCACAAATATCACTTCTCCATTGCTTCAATCTTCTCAATTGCCTCCATCATGTCGTCTAATGTCCTCATGACATCCTTCCAACGGTGAATCTGACGATGAACATCGAGAACAAAACCGGACCCGGGTAGAGCTCATTTTGATACCCCTCAAGCACTCACCTGGTGGGGGTAGACAGTCTTTCCGAGAATGTGGTATGCGGCACCCATTGTTGATTTTTGGTTGTTAAGGTCGTGATGCGAATAGGTGTCTTTTTTGAATTTGTCGGGAGCCAGGCCACGCCGTGTAATTGGCTGGAAAGTTGTGCTGCAGTTTTGGGACCGGCCCAGTATGTACGCTGTAGTGTTAGGAGAATAAGCTTCCACACGTACATGCTGGATGTATACTCCAGAGCGATATACTCTATTGTAAGGGCATAGGGAGGGGGATCTTACACACGACGCGAAGCCACAATCAGCCATTTGTTCAACACAGGCACGACTTTTTCTCACTCGCAGCGTCTCCCCGATCCCAACAGTACTAACCGCGTTCTTTTCCGACCCAAAATGAGTCTGCTACAAGACCCAGACTACCTCATCACACATCTACGAGCCAAGTATGTCGACTCCATACACGATTCAGTGGCTCCAGCATTGGTCAAGCCCGTTCCAGGGTACCTTCGACATGATCATTCAAAAGACTGGCAGAATGAGTCGCTCACAATCCTTCTAAAGGCTGAATCTCCGCCTGTAGCTTCCTCATCTCTTAATGAGAAGGCACTGGCTTACAGACGACAGAAGCTGAGGCTTGAAGATATGAGCGACGAGGACGAAGATGAAATGGCAGACGACGAGAATCACACAAATGGCGGAGTGGTCCGTCTGAAACGACGAAACACGCAGAAACGTGTTTCAGGAGTACCCCTGGCTCAGAGTTACATGGACTCCAGTGATACCTATAAGCAACAGGACATTATGGCCAGCGGCGGCTTCTCTGGTCAATACGACGACTCAAACTCGTCAGGAGACGACGATGATTTCGACGAGGAGGAAAGTGAAGATGAAATTGGAGGTTCCGGAGGCGTCTTGGATGTCCATCAACTGACCCCCAGAATTGATGACCATCATAGCAGTGACTCCAGTATCATGTCTTCGTCGGAAGATGATGAGGAGATCATAGTGGTTCCATCCATGACCTTTGACGAGGGCACTTCTCTTTCTGGAGACGCATATGCTGCTATTTCCTCCGCTAACGTTGACTCTGAACTCGACCCTCAAAGCAGCTATATTTATCCTACCGACGAGCAGGGACTTGTGGTGGACTCGGACGACTCAGACGAGCATCTGGAGATGCCCATATCCAAGAACAACACTAAGTCGTCAATGCCCAGAGCCACCTCTACGGCGTCTGTGACTACAGCAGGCTCGTCGTTATCGAAAACAGCCAACTCCAACACTTCGTGGCTATCTCAACGACGTGAACCGCAACGACAAACGTCTGTGGACGTCATTCCTGAACCCCAGAGTCTCAAGAATCGTCGCAGAATGAGTGGCGTGGTTCCTCCTAGACCGAGAAGTAATACCACAGCCTCCCTTCCGGCCGAATCTACTCAAAAGGTCGATACAAAGCTATTTGAGAAGGATTTTAGCCGTCTGCAACTTATTACCGAACGAAAACACACAAGTTTGCTGTCAAGCCAGATCCAGGACAAGTCCTCTACTCTGGATAACCCATTGGACGAGTACATGAGTGCCTCTGGAAAGGCCACCAAGAAACCTCTCAACATCTACATGTACATGCCTAGCAGTTCGTGCCCTGATACCCCATGGGAAGTGTCCCTTCTTCCAGATGTGACTGTCAGCCGAGCTATTGGTTTCGCCTTATACACATACTCCCTGAACCGGCTAGAGCCAGCTCTTACAACTGCCCAATGTGATGCAAACCTGTGGAACTGTTACATGGTTGAGGATGGTGAAGTGGATGAGGATATTGTGCTTGATCGAACCACAGAGCTAAGTCGATACGGAGAAGAGTTTGCTCTTGTTGAAGCGAGTCCCAGTGAGTACTCTGAGAACAAGAAACGAACCCCCAACAAGTTTGGCGTGGAAGCCAAGACTAATGCTGCTTCTCCTGGAGCAGCTGGAGTCGTTCCCGTTTCTGTTCCTCCTACTATGATCATTGATGATGACTCGACTACTGCTCTCCCCACCACCATTGAACGAGAGACAGTACGGCTCCGTATTCACTTGGAGTCTACAAACACTGTCACTCTCAACGTCGACAGAGGCAGCTATCTTGCTGAAGTGCTTGAAACCATCTGCAAACGACGAACTTGCGATACTTCTCTCTACACCCTTGCTTTGTTCGGAACCAAGATCATTGCACCAGGAGACCGAACTGTGGAAGCACTACAGGGCCACCATGAGCTCGAATTGCTACAGAAGAAGTACGTGTCACAATCAGTGGGTTACATCTACCCACCCAAATCTCAGAACCCAGCGGCCCCCATCATTCCTCGAGGCTCTGCAGCTTTATTTACACATACCGGATCTGTGGCTGGAGGAGCTCTTGGAAAGTTGTCTGGCAAGTCGCTCAAACATGCTCCCCAGAACTTCCTACTGGGCCCCTCTTCTCCTTCGGACGACCTGGGCTCTGATGCGTACCAGAAGTACCAAGTCTGGAGACGTCAGCCCATGTCGTTCATCAGCAAGCATGAAAAGGTGCTGGCTTTCGATGGAGAGTACATCCACATCATGCCATCAGACGACAAGACCAAGTTTGAAACGTCCAAAACATCGTCGTTCCATGTCGGCCGTATCATCAAGTGCAAGCAGTCCCGAAAGGTGCCTTCCAACTTCAAGATTGTCGTCAACAAGCCCTCGGGGCCGAAACGGTACGACCTTGAGGCCGTTTCTGTGTCACAGTGTGTGGAGATTGTCACCAAGATCAGACATAGATGCTCCGCCTACGTCAAGTCCAGAAACGGCTAGTTATTTATTATGTATTATGAATGTATGATAGACCACGAGACATTGTTCTGGTGTATGACTACGAGCACACGGTGGAAGGGCGAGTAGGTATTTCTGGTTAACGCTGAGGTAACAAGTACAAGTGAAACTGACCAAATGAAGATTACGTCGGCGTATTCACGATGACTTAGCATCTTCTGGTATCCACATGAAGTCTTACAATGAATGTCACCATTACGTAGACTAAAGCTGTGTGATACATTCTCTGCCACATAGCACTCCACAAGGAAGCCCGTTTAGGCATCTACAACTGACATCAACAAACGTCAACGACAGACCTACAGTACGTCATGAAAACGTCAGGACCAATTCAGCACGTTCCAATACGGCTAGACCCACCTTTCAACTGTCATTCGTAACCGCCATTGCTTGACGCTTACGACTTGCCTATTGTGGCCATCGACAATGTGTCAGATCGTACAGCAACCATTCGCGACTACTGGTATGGCACACCTACTGTACCGTCTTAAATGTCAGAAAAAATGTGTTAATAATGCTAGGTTGAACTATAAATAATCTACCACTTGAGCCAAGAGCCGCTGTCCTTCTTGGAGTGCTTAGCGGCGGTCTTGGGCACAGTGAGAGTGTCCTTGGAGAGCTCCATGTGAGAGAGCTCATCCCGAAGATCCTCAATCTGCTGCTTGGCAAGAGCCTCGTTAGTCTTGCTCTCAGCCAGCTGCATCATGAGGTCCTCGTATGAAAGTGCAGAGGAAGAGGCGTCTCCGAACTGGCTCTTAAGCACGTCCAGAGACTCGTCCTTGGCGGAAGAGCCCTTGATAAAGGCTCCAACCACCTCTCGGTCCTTCTTTCGCTCCTGCTTCTCCTGCTCCAGCTCCTTTCGCAGCTGCTGAAGCTCCAGTTCAAGAGCAGCAACTGCAGCCTCCGTCTTACCAGCAGTAGGAGACATGTCGAATGACGACACGGAAGATGCATAGTCCACCTGGGACATGATTTCGGTGTCGACCGACACCAGGGAGGCTCCAGAGCCGGACACAGACCGTGTTGAACGGTCGGAATTGGTTGAAACAGATGCAGATCGGTCGCCGGGCACTCTGAGAGACGACAGAGACCAGCCCTGCGAAAAGAACCGCTTGGGCGACCGAGACTTGGGCAGCGGGGCAACGTCCTTCATCTCCTTGGGCATGTCCTTGACCCGTCGTCTCTCCTCAACCATGACCTCGTACTCGTGCTCCAACTGGGAGAGCACATCAGGATCACCGAGACAAGCGCTGGTGATGTCACCGGCAAGCAGGTCTCCGTCTCCTCCGTAAACGTCCCATAGACGTCGTCCCAGCAGGTGCTGCAGCACGTCCTCCTCCTCGGTCATGTTGAGAATGTTGTATTTGTTTCGCTTGAGAATAGCCATTGCGGTTCGCATCAGAGTCTCGGTCACACCCTCGAGGAACATGAGGTCGTAGATACGAACCAACATGGGCAGGGGGCATGTGACGGCGAACAGCGACATGAACCATTGCGAAGCGTAGATGGTGTTGATGTTCAGAGACTTGAGATGGGCGTGGATCTCAGGCAGCTGCTGCTCCAGCAAGCTCTCGAATTGGAACATTTTGAGATGCAAGCCGGCCATGTCAGCGGCGAACATGGAACGAAGGTCATAGTTTTCCAGCAACTTGACCAGCACGCAGAACGCGTCGCAGTCGTCCATGTGCAGCAGCAAGGGTCCCACCAGGAAGGTGAGGCCCTGACAGTAGCCCACCTGCATGTCGTAGGCCGAGTAGGCCCGCAGAACCTTGCCCATCATAATTTGGCCCTTACCTTCCTGCTCTCGGAACAAGTCGATTTCGGGGAATGTTCGGTGCAGGTCTCGGCCGATAATCTTGACGTAGGGAGTCCACTCGTTGGCCAGCGAGTCGTACAGGTACTTGAGCGACGCAATGTCTTCGCTGGAGCCACAGTCGCCTCCTGAAGTGTAGGCCATTGACTTCCAGATGTCTCCTCTCAATGCAGGGGGCACACCACCTCTCACCATTTCGCACGAGTAGTGGGGGATTCGGGTGGCGCAGTCGTTGAAGGAGACCATTGCTGCCGACCAGAAGGAAAGGTCCTTCTGTGACACTGGTGACGAGGAGATACCAGGGATGGCGCTCTCGTATGTGTCGACCTGGTGCTGTAGCTGGTCCAGGGGGATGGTACAAATGTCGTCGGACTCAGACAGCGACGCTCGGGGCGACGACTGTCGAGAGTTTTGCTGTTTCTCCAATCGGGCAAGGAGCAGTTGAGACGACTCGGGGTGAGCCGATGTGACCAACTTGGCCTCGATTTCAAACAGAGAAGTCCAGTCGATGTGTTCCATTTGTGTATGATGTAAGAATGGAGTAGTTGTGATTGTAATTGAAGTTGAAGTTGCTCGAGAGTGTTCGTGTTCGTGTTTGTGTAATTGAAGTGTTTGTTTAATTGCTCGTTCGCGTGTTGGTAATATAAGGAATGTCGTGACAGTCGTCGAGTGATGTAGTGTCGTTTCGGTTCGTCTGTCGTTGGTCGGTAGTAATAAGGAGTGTCTCTGGTGTTAAGGAAAGTGACAGCGCGCAACCAGTGCGTGTGTATAGAGATTGATAAGGAGTGTGGTAGCGGTGAGGCTGAAAAAGGAGTGTGTAGTGTTTTCTTGTCGAACTGAGTAACTTGTGTCAAAAAAGGAGCGTGTGCAAGAGAAGAGGAGTATTAGGACCCTGCCAAAACCTTGTCATGCTCCATTGTTTGGGAGTGCTGCAGTCCAACTTTATGGGGCGGCTGAGTTAGTTTCGTGACCAGAGCCGTTCTAAAATGTGCTAGAGTGGGGCTACTGTGGATCTGAAGGTACCATCGGATCTGTTGAGTGGTGCTCATTTCAGATATGCGTTCAATCTGCTATCCGAATAGAGGATAGCTGCGTGGAAGGGTATTCCTATGTCACATTCTGTAACAAGAGGTAACGCATTGAACTTTGTTGGTGAAGGATTGGAAACGAAAGTAGAGCTATACAAGGTGTTGGGGCTGAGCTGTGAGCCGTGAAAAATGGTATTATGGCGTAACTACGCAGGCTAAACACTTCTGTGCTTTCAATAATCAGAATATCTACTCCAACACCTGATATTACGCCCTTCAAGGCACGCATTCCAATCAAACTCTGCCTTTTCTAACTTTCAACCATGTGTTGCTTCAGAAGTATACGAAGTTTACATGGCTCTGCCACCCTCAGGTCATCTGGACGACATGACGAACCAGGGCCCTGGTCAGTGCGATTGGTGGGGTACTTATATTGGTTTCCAGAGTGGATCTGTTTTATAATATGCCATTGGTTGTGTCGTGAGACAGTAGGAGGGGGTTCCCTGATGATTCACAGCAACTTCTCTGTCACATGTTACAGCTGGTGCTGGTCACACATTCCGTCGATCAGGGATGCAGCCAGACATGTCGATCTCTGGTTTGATCATGTAGTTAGAGCTGCTACTTGGATTCTCCGTGGGTTACTGAAGAGTAGCTGATTAGCTTTTGGTTAGTGCCAACTATCCGCCCCTGTTTTATTATAACGCCTTTTCACTGAACGCTACTGGCCACGGACAAAGAGAAGCTTGTGGGGGAAGGTGCAGCTAAGGAGGTAGGTTACGTCAAGGTTACGTCATTGGTGGATATGTGGATTAGGTGGGGGATTAGCGGGGGATTTTGTATGATGCAAGCCTGAAAAGAATTGATAGGTCTGTCGATAGAGCGTTCAAGAATGTCTATGTTTGGTTTGAACCCCAGGGTACAAAGAGATAACTCGGTAACCCGGGTTACCCTCTACACACACTCCTCAAACCCCCCTCCACCCTTCAACATAAAGTTGCCGTACAGTATGTGCACTTGTACAGGGGGAAAATACCGTCCCACACTTCCATCTGTGGTTGGAGTGGAGCTATGGCTTCCGGATTGAGTCTGATGGCACTTTGTGATACGACCTCCAGCTTGTACCGTTTGTTTCATCCGTAACTGCCATCTACGACCTGTTACCACGACATCGAAATGCGCTCATCAGTTGTTTCAGCACCGAACCTAAATCCCCAAATCTCAGGAGGCTGAAATCCCCTTGCCAAAACAGGGGACGCAAACACACCTCAGCCAATACAGCGCGAAAAATTGCGTGGTTAAGCAGAGCAAAAAAAGGCTCGGGTCGCGTAGGTCCATCTAGCCGAAGGATCCGCGTCCGTGCACAAGACAAGAAATCGGCTTAGCCCATTTCCAGGACGTCTTCCTGGCTGTCAAAAGTGACATTGAAGTTTTAGCGTACATTTTAGCAACATTGGCCGAACGTCCAACAGGCCACCATTGAAGGTGTCCAAACGGGTGACCTAACGCGGGAGGTCGAAAATCGAGGGTATCTGGTGGTTCCCCTGGAAGTGGAGATTCTTCCAATGTCTCCAAATATTATCAAACACGTGCCCCACAAGAAATGAGTGGCATAATTTGCCGAGCCCAATTACTGCACCACTCCAAGCACCAGTCCACATTAGCGATATTATGGCCTGCCAAACAACATCGTGGACAATGGAGATGGACTGAAAATACCAACCTGCCCATTATTTGCCCCTGGCCAAACACTCCACTATCACCCCTTCGTTCCTACTACATACTCGTACGGTGTTCCTCCTATTCTCACCATACAGCGTGTGGGATCACAATACGTGTCTCACGTGGATCTGCACCTCTGCCATGCAAAACATAGGCTTCTACACAGCACTCATGTACATCCGGAAAAGTCGATACGAGTTTAGTTTGGTTGGGTCTTCTTTCGGCCGGTGTTTGGATCTGTCTCGTTGTGTTTGGGTCCGATTCGGCGCGTGTTTGTGGTTTGTCTTGAATCTGCTGGAGGGCTGTGTTTTGAAGATGGATAAGGAGCATGTTGGTGCACGCGAGCAAACTTAAGTTGGGGCAAGAGAAGGATTGAGCTGGTGTTTGAGTACAGTAGAGGTAAGAATGATCCGAAAAGCGCATTTTGAGGCTCGCGACGAGCAGATCACAATGAACTAGAAATCACTTACACTTGCCATTCGCAACACACTTCTTGACTCGTGTTATTGTCCCCTCTGACTGTATAGTTTAGCCTAACGTCTCTCGCTTTTCCTCTCTCTCTCCCTCTTTTCTCAGGTTTGGGCGTTTCTAAACACAGGGGCTAAAAATAGCAAGATTCACGATCTCGCCTCGGTTCGAGTTCACACGAGACCGTGTTTCATGAACTGCTTTCTTTTTACTCGCTTCCTCTACACCTTGCATGCCTTGCTGCTCCTTTGGATAGTCTGGTTCAGCCCACACACGGATTGTGTGCTCTTAGCTTAGTGGGGGACTTGCATGCTTAGGTGGTGTCTTATTGTTAGCGTTGGAATGAACAGAAAATAGACGGGAATGGGCAGAAATATGGGCAGGTTTGGATCGGCTGTGCCGTGGAAAATTTGAGGCTGCCGTCGTTCTGTTGAGGACTGGGTCTATGAGTAAAGATCTTAACTATTTGCAGTTTCTCAACTAGGCTTAAGTAAATGTGGGGCTGAAGGTGTGGTTCTTAGCTGAAGACATTCGCGGGTATAAGTGCAAGTACAACAGGAATGGAATTGACCCGTCGATACAAGCACAAGTACAAGTACTTGTACTGGCACCTCTTTGAGAAGTTGTGTTGCTTGTCGTGTCCCCTTCTTTTGTTCTTGTTCCAGCTCAAGTTGGGTTCTTACTTCGTCACTATAGGCACTCCACTTGGCGTTCACAACAGGTCTACTGAGGGTCTGAATTCATCGGTTGAACGCCGTTTGCAAATGGAAGACTGCGTTGACAGGGGCCAGTTTTGGTTCGTGTGCCCTCCAAGGCCCATTATCAAGTACTTGTACTTGTACAAGTCTCGTCAATGGCCACAGATCTTTCTACAAGTACTACATCCACTCGACCCTTTCTAATATAATACATTAATCTAGTAGATATATACATTGTCTATGAGTACACAGCACCACTGAGTGTACTGTGCTTTATGAAGCTCGTTTGAGCATTAATAGTGTGTATGTGTGTGATGCTTCTAATCATCTCTCTGTCTGCTGCCCAAGAAATGCGGGGCAATCTCCTGCAACCAAGCAAGATCAATGGGAGACACGGTTCGAGCGTATCCCTTGGTGGTAAACACGTACTCAACGTACATGATGGCGTCAATCTTCTTTCCAAACATCATGGACGATGGGTGAATGGCAATCTTGTGTCCTCCGTTGACTGTTCTGTACTGTCTATCAGAAGATCCCAGAGCCGTGTTGTTGATGAAACCAGCCAGAAAGATCTTGATGATGGTGGAGAAGTCGGCCTTGTCGTCGTCAGCCTCAGACAAGTCACAGACCTTCTCCAAGTATCCTCTGAGCTGCTGTCTAATCTGCAGGACGTTCTTCAGACTCTTCTGGTTGACTGCAATCTCCTTGCACAGCAGAGTTCGGTCCTTGGAGTCTTTCATGGACATGTACATTCGAATCAGACCATGCAAAAGTGCTAGATCTCCGTGCTTGAGAGCCTGAGGGAACAGGTTTCGTCGCTTCTCGTTGACCTCGTCTCGTACCTCAGCATGGGGGTTCATGAGCAGGTTCTCAACGGACAGACAGGCGACAATATCAATCACACTCTGAGCAACACCAGACTGGCATCCGTGGATGAGGACACCAGCCAAATGGGGAGTGACGGGCAGAACAGCCATCTTGTTACCGAGGTCAGTGATCTTTCCGTCGTCGTCAAGAGCCTTTAGAGCGTACAGCTTAAGCAGAGCCGACGAAATGGCCTCCTTACTGGGCTTCTGGATCCAGGGGAATCTGTGCACCTTGTCAACACCAGCCTTCTTCAACATGAGCAATGCACTAGCCACGTCACATCTCAGAATCTCAGGTTCGGTCTGAGGAGCGAGGTTGGCGTAGTCCGACTCAGGAAGCAGTCTGAAACACTTTCCAGGGGCCTCTCGACCAGCTCGACCCATTCGCTGCTGTGCTGAGGACTGAGAGATAGGAGTGGTCAACAGAGTGTCCAGTCCAAGTTCGGGTTTCCACACCTTGACCTTTCGCAGACCGGTATCGAGCACGTATCGCACTCCGGAGATGGTCAGCGAAGTCTCGGCGATATTGGTGGAGAAAATGACCTTTCGTTGGTTGGGCTTGACGGGCTTGAAGACAGCCTGCTGCTTGACAGGAGACAAAGAAGCGTACAGCGGGAGAGGGATCATCAGAGGCACCTTTTTGGACACCTTGTCGGCGACTTCATTAATAACGTCCACACACTTGTCAATTTCCTCTTGACCAGCCAGGAAGACCAGAATATCTCCAGAAAGCTCAGAGCTGTTAAGCTGAACCACACTCTGACACACTGTGTCGACGATATCGTCAGCTCCAGAAGGCAGGTAGAACCGCTCAACGGGATACTGTTTACCCTCGACCAGCAGAATAGGACAGCCATCAAAGAAGTTGGCAAACCGCTCAGCATCAAGGGTAGCAGACATGACCACGACTCTCAGGTTGTCTCGTTTCTGGACGAGGTTCTTGAGGAATCCAAGAAGCAGATCCGTCAAAACGGTACGCTCGTGTGCCTCATCAAGAATGATGGTAGAGTATTTGTTCAGATCGTTGTCAAGCATGAGTTCTCGAAGCAACATACCGTCGGTGAGGTACTTGATCTTGGTACTAGGACCGCTCTGGTTCTGGAAACGCACAGTATATCCAACCTCCTTTCCAAGAGTACAGCCGTACTCCTCGGAGACTCGCTTAGCCAGCGAAATGGCAGCCACTCGTCTGGGCTGAGTGATAGCAATCTTTTCGTCAGGAGAAGACTCCAGAAGGAACTGGGGCAGCTGAGTAGACTTACCAGAACCGGTTTCTCCGATCAGAACAGTCACCTTGTTGGAAAGCACATGTTCCATGAGCTCATGGCGCGATTTGTAGATTTGCAGAGTCTTTCTGGTCTCCAGCAGTTTGGATGCCAGCTTCTTTCGATCTCCGAAAGATGTGAGAGCAGAGTCGTCCGAATCAGACTCATCTGAATCGGAGTAAAAGTTGACAATCTTGGCAGATCCATTGGTGCCT
Source organism: Yarrowia galli (assembly GCA_900519055.1). Lineage (NCBI taxonomy): Eukaryota > Fungi > Ascomycota > Dipodascomycetes > Dipodascales > Yarrowia > Yarrowia galli. Next base: position 2,690,723 of record ULGS01000006.1, on the reverse strand, counting down.
GTCTTTGATGCATTTTTCGTCTTCTTGGAGTCCTTCTTCTTAGACTCAGCCCGCTTCTTCTCCCATTCCTCCTCATCCTCCTCCTCCAGATCATCCTGCAGCAGTCGTTTAAGCTCCAGAGCTCGCTTCTCTTCAGCAGTGAGACCGCTGTCTGAGTCAGAGCTGGTGGATTCACCTTCGCTATCGTCGGAATCATCATCACTGTCGTCGTCCTGAGACTCAGCATCGTCGAAATCTCCATCATCCTCCTCAGAATCCAGATCTCCAACAGCAACCATGCTATCGTCTTCGGAAGAAGAAGCACCCGAGTCAGAAGAGTCGCTATCTTCAACAGCGTCGTTAACGGACACAGAATGCTTCTCTAGAGAACGTCCCTTCTTGTCTCCATTAAGCTTCTTTCCAGAAGGCTCCTCCAGCTTGCTCTTCTTGGCTCTCACATCCTCCTCAGGCTCCTTGGTCAATCGGCGTTTCAAGCCGTACTCTCTCTTGGCACCACTGAGTCGTCGCAATGCCAGGTTCTTGCCCTTGGCCTGGGGAAACACAATAGATCGCTTGTTTCCAGGCTTGGCTACCTTGTTGTGGGCCTTGAGGGCGTTTTTGACGGCGTTAGAAGAGAGGGTGGCCTTCGGCGAACCGACAAGAGCCTCGGAGCCGTCGTCGCCAAACTTCTTGTGAGCTTTGGGCGGCATTTAGTCGTCTGAAATGTGTGTAGTGGGGAACCCGTAAAGTATCGGATTATGCCTCTGCACACATTGGAAAAATATGTCGAATCTTTTTAGAGTTCATGCAAGATTTATGGTGGGTAGGAGAGGTGTGTGGAGAGTGGAGATGGGATGTTAGAGGTGAAGCCGGGGTTTTATTGTGATGGCACGGAACACAAGATCATTGTTACCAAGTTTCGAGCTTCTGAGGCTACTATTAGGGTGTTGTTTGATGCCTCGTAGTTAGTTGATGGACTACGATCGCATAGTTGGGACATTAGTCGTAGAGTCTAAGTAAAGGTGTAAGCTGAGAGTCAAGTCACGGGATGAAATATCTGGAGCTATACTCATCGGAGACACACAAAAAGTACACTTTTAGAAGCTTCAGGATTGGGAGAGTTTAGCTGTCAGACGTAGACATCCCAAAAGAACTCACAACACTCCACAGCCCAGTGCAAGTGTACAACTTCACAGATCAACATCGAAAAAGAGAAATCGCGACCGACGACACAATCTGGTCTGATCGTCCTGGATGGCAAAAAGATACTCCGCAACGGAGAATTGAACTCCGGTCCCCCGCGTGCTGAACAGATGTTCTGACAGGCGGAAATTCTAGCCACTAAACTATTGCGGACTGAGGTGGGAAACGAAGCTGAAGATTTCGCAGCATATGGGAGGTGTGATGACTAATGCGGGCTGAAGAGAGGTGGAATACGACACATTGGAACAAACTCACAACTGGTTCGAATCGAACATGTTTCCGACTTGGTCGCAGTCGTCCCCAACCTCTACTCTCTTGACCAGGACAGCATCATTTGTACCTCAAGAAGACAAACTGAAACCAGTGAAACATCCATGGTCTCAATCGCAGCCAATCACAATCACTAAACCCATTAAACCCATGTATTAAACCGCTAAATACCTATGCAACCTCCGAAATAGCCAGCAGAATATATCTGTCCGAACTTGGCAGAATGAAGATCTCCTGTGCAGTGCTTCTGATCCGAAGCAACTGGGGAGCTTCACCGCCCAATTGTGCAAGCTCGCGAGCGGAAATCACGTGACGAACAGCCAACGAGGCGTATTTCGAGGCCAATGCTGAGTCATCAAAGGATGAGTAGAGAATGGTCGCATGTGTGGAGGAAGCCGGGGAAGGGGTTATACCGTTGGTGGTAGCAGTTGTGGTGGAGTTGGAGGTCACGTGATGAGAGTCGGGGAGCTCAATGAGCAGCGAGTTGGACACGTGACTCGTTGTAGGGAGCAGTTCCTCCAGCTGTTTGCGTATCGTCTCTACCGTTGTCATTCGTGGTGTGTGTTCCGCTGTGGGTGGCGTGTATCAGTTTGGTTGCGCGTGTAGAGCGTGTCACGTGAGTCGATGTATCACGTGATATGAAGCTTTTTCTGTGAAAACCTGAAGTCGGGCGATTTCTGCTGTTGTGTGTAGCACACTTGTTTGGATCAGATGTTGGGGTGGTGAGATTAGGTTTTGAAATGAGATTGAGTAAACTGTGGAGTGAGTGAAATGACTGTTGTAGTCAATAGTGTGACGAAGTAGAATGATAAAAAAGATGATGTGATAATACGGCGGGGATCTAGAGCTAGTGGTGATTTGAAAGCCCTCATTGTACTACGAAGGGCATGCCATTCACTTAGCCGTTTAAGTAAGCCAACCCCCTTGGGGCCAAATGTCCCAACTAACCTTATCGAGAAATACTCGACATTGTTCTCAGAGCTAATACACCTGCTCAAACCGGGAACATGCCTCGTCTGTTTCACCCAGTTCCAAGAGTCCCGTCAGGGTCACATGGGCTGAGGAGGAATGGGGCATTTTGGGGCTTGCCACGTAATGAGCTTTACCGATTGAGGTTCATGGGAGCAAGGGCTTCTCTAACAGTACCATGTTCATGTTGGAATCAGTGGCTAAGTAATGTCTAATTATTTATGGGGGGTAAGAACATGTAAATAGAAGTACCACACGGTGAGCCAAGTGATTGTAGATCTCACAATAAAGAGCCAGAACAGTGAGTACAGCCTAGAAAACGTTTGTGTAGTCGGGAAAAACTCATTGTTAGACCTGTGAGGCCACAGACTCTCTCTACAGACGGCCCTTAATTACTTCCCCATCATCTATTTGTTATGATAGCTTGTCTTGATTAAAGAGTGCATGAGTTACACAAGTAGACCCCGCTGTCTATATAGAGGCCCCATACCCCCCTTCTTCCTCTTCTCTTCTGCTTCTTCAACAGTTCGGCTCCCCGTAAGTACATCCCTGCTTCCCCCTCTCTGTCTGTGACCATGCCCCTCTTGTCAATGAGGTCCCTTCTAATAGGGCACCGTCAGCGCTCGCCATCATCCCGATGCTCTGGAGAGCCTGTGCTTCTTGATCGACTTTGTTCGACTGGAATGGTATTGTCTCTGACAGACCAATCTACACTACTACATTAACACAGGTATCGCAAGAAGCAGATTTGTCTGTTGTCTCTGTCATTCTAGGCTCAGCTCTTGCCTATAAAGTGTTCTGAACTTGATTAAAACATGTTCTAAGAAGACCTTCATGGCTCACAACACCTATTCCCGACTAGACACAACCCATACCACTCTTCTCACCACCATCTCTTTTCGATGTGCCTTTAACAGGGTCAGGGCGAAATGGCCCCAAGGGGGTGTGGCCCCAAGGGGGGTGGGTTTACTACTTGGAGGTCTAGTTAACAGTTAAAACTTCGAAGGTGTTAGAACCAATAACAACAGCTAACAATGCAATGGACATGTAATAAATAAATGCAGATCTTCACTCTTCATAGAGACTCTCAATGAACTCGGCAGTATCCGCAAACTCCAAGTCTGAAAGAGCGTCCAGTACTTTTTTACTCTGGGCGAGAGCCTCTTCATCCAGTCTCCCCTGCTGGATAACATGCTGTATGGTATCCGGAGAGGGACAATCCGCTGATCCTGAAAATTCAATGTGATCAGGCATGTCCGTCTTGAGCATCTCTTCACTGGGCTGGCTCCTCTTCTTCACTTCTAGCACCTTGGAAGCCAGAAACTGCTTTCGAGCAGCAATGTTCGTAGGCCCATGAAGCTTACCAATGACAGTCATGTCGTTTTCAATGAGACTGTAGTCGTGGATCTCGGTCCAAATACCCGAAATGGGAATACTAACATCTCCGTAGGTTTTCATAAACTTGAGTGCTGGTTGTGAGAGTCCTGAGGATCTGTAGAATGCTTCATGGACCAGTTTGGCCGGTAAGTAATCCAGCAGTTTGAACATGACCTGCTTTCCATCCTCACCCCCATTGATGATCCTCTCGACGATCTTCCACGTTTCTGCATCAAGCACTCTCTTCTCCAGAAACTTGTAGGTATTGATTTCACCTGATGCATAGTACTCGGGAAACGCTTTGGCCAGCCAATCGTCGTACAGAGATCCATACTCCTCAAAGAATGCTTCCGATTCTCTGGCTTTCATGTAGAATTGCGGATCGAATCTGTTTTTGGCAATCTTGTCCAGATATTGCATGGACATATGAGGGTACTTGTCGCATAGTTCGAGCGTGACGTCATCAATGGCATTGTCGAGTTCTCTCGTGCTACTTTTTTCGCCGGGAAGAAGCGAGTACCACCGAATAACGTCAAAGTCCGTGCCAGTCAAAATAGGAAACTGGTTGATCTCTTTTGGTGCTGCTGGTTTCTCCATGGGTGCATCGGGGTACCATTTGGGATACTCTTTTGAGATAATGGCGATTTTGGACTCAATGAACTCATTGACTCGATCGAGTTCTCTCAGACGCGCGGGCAGCTTGCGTGATCTTCTGCTGTTGCCTCTATGATCTACCCATGCAGACCACTCTTCAATACTGCGATGAGGCATGACACTATTGATGGTATTGCCAGCTGCGCCTCCCATTCTGAGAAACGCGAGAAGATCCTCTTCCTCGGGTAACAGTTGCGGCTTGGCACGCTCTTCCTCTTCAGACAATAGGGATAGATCCATGGTATCAGTTGATGGTGTGGAGGAAGAGACATAATGGAGACGAACTTTATTGATATGCGGAGGACGCGGGATATTGGGGAGGGTGCAAAAGGAGGTGGAGTGGTGGTACAAGGGAATGAAGGGTATTTACGTGATCGCCAAGATCAGGTGATTCTAAAGATATAATTCTCGTAGCTAAATTCTCTCTTTTGGATCATATTACTTGTTAGACTAATACACAAAGTTCTCACAGGAGGGTATGACGACGCGTAAAGGCAGCACTCATCATAGAACTTCGTACTGTATGCTACTCAACTAATCAATAAAACTCATTTATTATCTAATAACCACCCAGCACAGACATGACTGACAGGGCTTGTGTTTTTCTTGGTTGGTTTATTTACACCTTTTGGGGAACGTCAACGATCTCCTCCTGGACATGCTCGGCTTCGTCGCTGCTACTGCTCAAGGTAGAGTCCACTTCAACAGTGGTCTTCTTGGCAGTTCCAACACCGGCGATACCTCGCTCTTGGTTCTTACCAAGCCAGGGCTTGTTGTGCTCGTTCTGCACAGTTCCGGGAAGCATGAAGTAGACAACCTGTCCAATGATGATGAAGACGAATCCAACAGGGTAAAGCCAGAAAACGGTGTATCCAAAGACCTTGATACCGATCAGAAGACCCCAGAAGTTGTTGGTCAGAATACCAATGTTGTAGAAGGCAGCAGAGGACATTCGGAACAGAATGGGAGCAGTGGTGTAGATGACAAACATGACCAGGGTGAAACCAGCGAACCATCCTCCCATTTCTCCAGACCACTGGGCGTCTCGCATGTCCTTTCTGTCGAAGATGGCACACTGAACACCGTTGATAAACATGGCCCAGAATCCCAGCTGTCCAACAACCTCGTAGAGAGGTCGCTCAGATACAAGGAACTCTTCGAAGGTGTTGGAGATACCGTAACAAGAGGCACCAATAATGACAAAGATATCACCCTTGACCATGTCCTTGGCCTTATAGTCCTTGTCGGTGAGAACATCAGACACAACAACAAGAACGAGACCAGCAATACACACAAAGATACCCACCAGCTGGGCCCATCGGTATCTGACCTTGAGGAAGAAGAAGGACAGAATGCAGACCATGACGACGGCCCAACAGTTGAGCAGCTGGGCAGACAGCAGGTTGGTGTATGCAAAGGCCTTGACGACAAAGTAGTTACCCTGGACGTCAGCAAAGGCCAGGATGAAGAATCTCCAGCCATCTCGAATGATCAGCTTGAACCACTTGTTCCAGCCGTACTTGTAGATGGTGTAGGGGGTGAAAACAGCGTTAAGCAGACAGTAGTTGACGAACGACTGGAAGGCAGGAACAGAGACTCCACCGTTAGCCAGCTTGGAAGAGAAGGTATTGGTGGCAACAAGACACAGGGCAAGAATCTGGCCATGAAAGAAGATGATCCAAAAGTGTCTTTCCCAGAGGAAATCAAACAGATGGTGTCGTTTCTTCTTCTCTCCAGATTCTGTGTCAGTGGTGGTTCCCTCATCCTCCTCATCCTCCTGGATGGATGTGGGTCGTGTCCCGCTCGTAGAGAGCACAGAGTCGACCTCTCGAACGTTCTGTCCAAGATAGTCGTTGTTCTCGTCGTCAGTCTTTCCCAGGTAAGAGGGAGGAGCTGACGAATCAGGAACCGAAGTCACCGAGGTGACCATGTGTTCCTGAGGAGGCATGCCTCCCTGAACGTCGAAAACGGACTCGTTTCCGGGCTGCTTAAGCTCATTCTCGGGCTGTTTGAGCACAGACTCGTCCTCGATGTAAATCTCGGACTGAGGCTCCTCTCTAACGGTGATATTGTCCTTGGACATGGTTGATGCGGGCTGGGGTGGTTATTAGTAAGCGAAGAAAAGGCGGCGTTTGCGGAATAGTAGCGCGGACAAGAGTTCTAGTATGCAAAACACGAAAGTAGAACGCTTGGAAGGTCCTTCGTGTTTGTTGTGGACGTACCGGGGGTCGGTTGGTAAGGTGTTGAGAGAAGAGAAGGAAAAAATCATGTAAAAACTTATAGAGCCTTAATTAAGGTGTGCGTCATGCCTTGTCTTTCCAAAGGCAGAGCCGTGGGAAAGGGGAGACTGACACAAAGTGCTTAATTAATGTCCCAACCAATATAAGCGATCCCCATGCGCAATCCATGTATGGACCACGAGGGAAAAAAAAGGGATGTGTCGTAGAGTTGGTTAATCCACAGAGATGGGACTCAGGGGAGATGGTATGGGGTTAGCAGAGATATGGTATTCAGGGACCAGCTCCGTGTCACCGTCTCAGTGAGGCAAGTGGTGCTATTAGCTACTCTAGCCACCTGTCAAACGAGGACCTTTAGGTTGTCCGTATAAGAAGTCTTTTCACTCAAGGTTGGGAGAGAGAAACGTGGGGTGGTAAAGGGTAGACTAGGGTTCAGTTGTGGTACGAGTACCAGATGAACACTTGGATGGAAGTGGTATCTGGGTGGGCATGAAGTTTTCAACGCCCAGTAGTGACCTGACTGTTTTTGCTGTGTCTGATGCTCAACTACAGTACGGAGTACTCCCTTAGACAGATGTCACTAACCGTCATCAAACTGTAGCACGTTTTTCTGCCCCTTGTCCCATTTCAGGGTCAGATCTCGACGACTAAAAAGGATCTAAACGTAGTCAACGCTAGACTTGAACTTGTTCATGTCGAGACTGGATCGTAGAGAACGTGCTCGTGTTGAGAGAATGGGGAGGGCTCTCTACGATGTTCATATTGTACAATAGTGCTGCACTTTGATGCCGTTGACAGAACATGTGTCTATCTTTGACCGCGTGCTATGGATACCAAATCTGGCCATGTCAGTTCGCTATGAGGCCAATCTACAGTAATACTGCGTAAGACCAACTCTTGGTGTCATAGCTTATGAATACTCAAAGGTAGCCTCATAGACCCTCAGTGCTCCACAACTTGTGTTGTAGCTACTGCCGCAGAACCACCACCCTTCTCTCCCAGTACAGTAAAACTGTTGGATGTATAACTCTAGCACGACTTCTTACCATGTCTCACTTGACCAGACTGACCACTGTCTCCTGGGATTGTCCCACAACCATTCCATATGATTTACAATTACGCTATTTCGCTCAATACATACGCTGGACCTGGTCATATCCGACCAGATCGCTTCGTTCCGACAATTGACCTCGCTAGCCAATTGTCTATTCCTCAACCTTGGCCTTCTTGGCCTCCTTCTCCTTCACCTCCTCCTGTCGAATGACCTTGTTGTTGATCAGACGCAGCAGGTTTCGCAGCAGCATGGAAATGGTCACCTTGCCGATGGAGGGCACATAGAGAGCAGCTCGCTCCTTGACGGAGGGATCAAAGTTCTTCTCCGACGAGAAGTTGATGCACACGGCTCCGTATCGAACCCACTCGGTGGGGAACTTGTAGCCAGCGGAGGGGACTCCAGTGATGATCACGTCCGAGACGGCAGCACACTGCTGAATGTCCATATCCTTGATATCCTCGGTGTTGTGTCGCTTGAGAGACAGACCCTCACCTCGAGTGAACTTCTGGATGCCGGTAATGTCACAAGAGTAGACAATGGCTCCATCGTTGGCCAGAAGAGCAGCCAGAGGTCGGCCGACAATCTCGGATCGGTTGACGACCGTGACAGTCTTGCCGTACAGTCTGTTTCCGTAGGGGAGAACAGTGTTGTAGACGCCCAGATGCTCGAGAATCTTGACAATGGCCAGAGGAGTGCAGGGCAAGATGGACTTCTGACGATCCTCAGGAGCGTCCAAGAACCGCACATTGTGGTACAGGTTCTTGATGAAGATGTGGGACAGACCCTCCACGTCCTTATCGGGCGACATGAGCTGCTGGATGTACGAGTCCTGGCCGGGACCAAAAACGGGGAAGTAGACCATCATACCATCGACCTCATCATCGTTGTTAGCAGCCACAATGGCTTCCTCCAGATCCTCCTTGTCCAGCACCCGCAAGTCGTACTCAAAGCCCAGGCTCTCGGAGGTCTTTCCGGTCCAGTCGGCGTACATCTTGGCGGCGGGATCGCTGTTGGCCAGAAATCCCACCAGCTTGGGCTTTCGGCCCAGCTGAGACACTCCCTTTTCCACCTCCTCGGTGAAGGGTTTGGCGATGGTGGACGCCAGAATAGTCTTGCAAGGAAGAGACATTGTCGGGTTGGTGGCTTGTCGTGAGACGGGTTGGTGGCTGTTGTTGTTGTTGAAACACAGAGAGAAGACTCTAAGAAGAAAAGAAGAGGGAGAAAACGGGGCAAAAGTCGGTCAAAAGTCGGATCCGGTTGACTGTGTAAGCGACATGCACCACATATATTAAGCTCATGCGTTCTGCACAGGATGGGACCCGGGTCCACAGTGGCTATTGGCGGCTTACTTTCTGCGATATATACAGAGATATGTTTGATTTGACAGATGTATGATATGTAACTGAATGGTGGAGAGGCGGCGGACGAGACTGATGTCTTTGGTTCGTTCTGGCTCAGCTACTAGTGGCGGTGCAGGTACTTTGGTATACAGCAGATAGGTCCCGTTAGCTACATACAAACACCAATCAATGTCTCAAATCGACGTCTCAAATCAAAGGATCAACTCTCGGGAACAACGGGAACAACGGGACAACGAACAACGGGCTCAGTTATTCCGAGAGTGCAATAATCCGACTTCTGCTGAAACCGTCTTTGTCACCGGAAACGTTTCTAAAAAGGGGCCTTGTGCCAACTGTTTCGGCGCCGGCCTGAGTCGTGTGCCTACATGTGTATCTGTGGCATTTTCCCCGTATTTGTTCCGGTATTATCTGCAACCCGATTTGGCACAATTATTACTTACATTTCCAGTTAGGTCTTAACTATATAAGGAGGATTCAGATCTCCTTGTAGAACCCCCAATATTCACCCAAAAGCTCTGAAAACTGAAATGTGATACCAGGTACTGTATTATGACAACACAAGAACAACACTTGCCGAAGTATACCCCAATCCAAGCTCGTCAACTACCATTTCAACACCCTCATTTACACCGAAATAGAGAGAACCTTATTTGTATTACAGGTGACAACCCTGCTTGAAAATACTCACATGGTGAAGAGTGTGAATATTTCCTTGCCAGCTGCCCGATATGACCTCATGAGTGTTTCAAATTGTGTGAAATACCTGCGCTACCACGTGAAACGTTTCATTCGTCTATAATTACTCTTTCGGCATGTGAAAGTCACAGGTTATGAGCTACTGATTGACAGATTATGAGCTACAACTTCCAACAGAAATGCACACTGGAGAACTCGCCCAGCTATCTCAAGTCTATTCACAGTCCCAAAGACACCCCTCCAATCCACCTGACCTACCCCTCCTCTTTCAGCCCTGCGCCCTTATCCAAACTCAATATTGGACATGCTCAGCTCAACACGACAGCAATACATGGAAACATAACATACGACCACCACACACCACCCCGAGCGTTTCAGCCGACGATATACGACACGCCGAGGGTTTTTCGACTCTCTGATCCGACACAAACACACACACCGATTCAGCCCGGTTTTACAGCATCACAAACAGCCGTCTCAATCATGCCTAAACAGGTGAGTAGATCGACCATCACCAGTTGCATAGTAACGAGTGTGATGGCGTGGTTACGGAGGTCTTAGGAGGGTGGAAAGAAGACGAGAAAGGAACAAACGTGGTGGTGCCACTGAGAAGTACTGATATATCAGTTTTCTCAGAGATTTGCATGATATTATTACGACACATGACCTCGTACAAGTACATACGACTGGTGGGTGATGTTGGGACATGATATCTGTTACACCTTTGAGTGAAGCTGATATATTTCTGTTCGCAATGTTCCTTACTAGCTATCTGCGCTCGCTGCTGATGCTAACCCAGGAAATGGTCCAACTGGACGGCTCCGAATACATGTTTGGAGAACACGGTGGCCGTGGAACGACAGCGCCCACCTTTTTCAAACGTCTTACGAGTTACGGATCCAAAACACACAAGCACGATGATGTCAAAGTCGTGGGAGCCTCATACTCGCACGCCGATAACATGAAGAAGAACAAAAAGAAACAGAGCAGCAAAGACAAGGAAGAAGACCCCTCTCGAAGAAGTGGCTCATACACAGACCTAGACGATGACTGGGACGCTAATGTCGATAACGGATTACGCAACACCCAGGCTGTCAAGTGTGTGGAAAACAAAGTCGAGGGAGGGGCCGAGCGTCCAGATCTGGTGAAAAGATCGAGTAAAGACGTCTACCCTTCTATTCGACAAATCTCCGCCAGCAATATCAAATCGCAGGTGTTTGGCATTCTCCACGATCCTTCCAACACACTCAATGCCGTTCGGGGAGAATCCGACCTCTCTGTCAACTCCACATTGGGCAAAAGTGCCCCTTCAGACTCCATCAAGCTGGGTAAATTCAAAACGGTATTGGCTGCTCCCAATGTCGATATCGGCGAGCTCAAAAAACTGGCATGGAGTGGAATTCCACTGGAACTCAGACCATTGTCGTGGCAACTGCTACTAGGATACCTGCCCACAAACTCCGATCGACGAGTGGACACCCTGGCCCGAAAACGACAGGAGTACAAGGACGGTGTTGAGCATGTTTTTCACAAGGTCGCTCTCGACCAGGCCATGTGGCATCAGATTGAGATTGATGTTCCCCGAACAAACCCTCATCTGAAGCTCTACGGCTTTCCTGCTACACAGAGATCGCTTGAGCGGATTCTGTATCTTTGGGCCGTCCGTCATCCTGCCAGTGGATATGTTCAGGGAATCAACGATCTCGTGACGCCGTTCTTCCAAACATTCCTGTCTGCATACATCGATGAAGATGTCGAGTCGTGTGACCCGGCCCAGTTGCCTCGAGAGGTGATGGATGTGGTTGAAGCTGATTCGTTCTGGTGTCTCTCCAAGCTGTTGGAAGGTATTCAGGACAACTACGTGCATGCTCAGCCCGGTATTCAACGCCAGGTTGCCGGTCTGCGAGATTTGACGTCTCGAATCGATGCCAAGCTCGCTAAACATCTGGAATCCGAACAGGTCGAGTTCATGCAGTTCTCCTTCCGATGGATGAACTGTCTGCTGATGCGAGAACTGTCTGTCAAGAACACAATTCGAATGTGGGATACATATATGGCTGAGGGCCCTAATGGCTTCTCAGAGTTCCACGTTTACGTTTGTGCCACATTTCTCGTCAGATGGTCGGCCAAGCTGATACACATGGAGTTCCAGGACATTATGATCTTTCTCCAGAGCTTACCAACCAAGGACTGGGGTGAGGGAGAGATCGAGCTGCTGCTGAGTGAAGCCTTCATGTGGCAGAGTCTGTTCAAAAACGCCTCAGCACATTTGAGGTAATAGGAGGATACACAGTAGAAATTTGGGTAATAATTAATGAATCATGACACACTGAGATTAGACGGGGTAAGGGATATAGAATGGACATCACGAAACAGCAGATCCAGCTACAAGCAGATCTCAAGAATCAGTACTTCATATGCTCGTGCCATAAACTTGCGGTTCTCTACAGAAGCACCCCATAGTACTCACTGTACCCCTACGCACACCCTACGCACTTGTAGCTCATAAGAATAAATATTAGACGGAAGAATGGATCCAAGCAATGGAAACCAACACGTCGACCTTGTCGTTAGACCACTTGTAGTTCCACACACCGTCCTTCTCGGTGTTCCAGAACCCACCAGTGCTGGACTTGATGCCTGGTCTGTGATCCGTCACCTCCACCAGAGTGCTGTGAACCAGAAACTTGTATCCCTTGGACTCGTCTTTGAGCGCACCCAGAATCTTTTCGATGATCTTGTTGTTCCACTTGGACGTGTCGTCGTGGCTGTATGCTTCTGTGCCCACTACAGATGTAGCAGCATTGTCGATAATCTCAGTGAGCTTGGACTGAGCCAAGGGCTAGGTTAGTTGTGTTTTCAGTCTGCGGGTCACGTGACTCAATTGCCCCTCTTCGCACTTACCATATTGCCGTGTAGCTCTTCATGGTTGTTGGTCTTGCTCATGGTGACGTGTTGTGTGTATGTGAGTGAGATGCTGTGAGAGTGATTTTGGGTTATCATGAGATTGGGGGTGTTTGTGTAAGGAGCATGGTGTGCTATAGGGGGTGATTTTGTATGGAAAGTTGTTGGGATAAAAGCGGATCCGGGGTAATTGATACTGGAGAAATTGATTGAAGCTGTCAGGAATTTTATACCGTGTCTCTAGACAGTATTTGATGTGCTGTGTGGAGGGTTGCTAAGCGTGTATCTACAGTATGTAGGGACAGGAGGTCATATGCAGTGTGAGATGTCCTTCTAAACCAAGGCGACAGTCACTGAACAAAAAGCAGTACTATTCTAAACCATCCAGCCAATACATTCATGCTATCTATATACCTATTTGTTGTCTAGCTACTCGCTAACGACCACCTCCATGAGTTTACCGCAATCATAACTGTCTCCGGTAACTGTATCAACAATCTTAACACCCTCCAGAGAGAAGATACCGACTGAAAGAGCAACCATCGTGATATCAGTCTCGTAACACTCATGGGGAGACAGAGGACCCAGCTTGATGTCGTTTGCGAGAGCCAAAATACCTGTGGGCTCCAGAGAACCAGCATTATGGGCAGCCTTCAGTGCCTGTCGATTAACAACAGGAATGATGTCTCCTGCCAACACGTTAGTATCGATGAATCGCTCCTTGGGTTGCACGTACATGGCCATTCGTCGCACAGATCCAGACTTGTTGACCACAAATACTCGCCACTTGAACGACTCTCCGACCTTTACGGATGAGGTTCCAGAGAACGAAATGACCATTCCTGCCAGAGACCTGTTCGTTCGGGGAACGTTGACGGTGATGGAAGATGTGTTGCCCTTGAGGTAGGGCTGTGAAACGAGAGAGGGAGGCATGTTCTTGCTTCCATTGCTGACGCTGGCAGAGTTGCTTCGTAGTAGAGAAGCTCCAGGAGGAGAAGCTATACTGAAATCGACCTGGGTGTTCCATGAAGTGGTCACTCTAGGGTTAGCTTTGGCGTTCTCCTGAATGACAGCTTCGGAGTCCAGACAGATCGAGATGGGTCGTTTTCCAGAGTGTTGCATGCCACTCTTGGTCATGTTTTCCGAATCGGTCAACTTGTAAGCCATGACGAACGAGTCTCCTGGTGAAAACTTGAGTGGTAAGTCGACCTTGCCGAATGATGCACAATCACATGAAGGTAGCGACACGGAGATTTTGTGGATCCACGTCTCCAGCTCTCCGTTGCACTCCAGCTCCAGAGATACAATCAGAGCATTGTCTACACCTGCAGACTTGGTGGTTCTCAGTCGGAGGTTGATGCAGGGAATGATTGAGATTTCCACCATGGCATAGAGGTTGAGTAGATCGTGGGACTGTAGAGCTTCGATCGAAAGACCTCTAGCATGTCCGTGACGAGGCAGAGATGAGCTAGAATTCTTCATGGGAGGAGACTTGATGGACTTGTTAGCTTCGTCATCACCCACCATTCTCGAATGTGGAATGTTGATTCCATCTTGCAGTGTCTCGAAGATGTTCTGTTCAACAGCGTACCCGAACGGCTTGAGAACCTCCTGACTGGCGTCCTTAGTCGTCGTGGTCGATGCACTGGTATCTTTGGGGGCCTCTGTTTCAGGAACAAGGGTACTGTTGATTGTGAGTTTGATTTTGGCTTGTTGGAGTCTGCTTCGAGGGTGTTCCAGCAATGCATGAGACTTCCACACGCAGCAGAAGTGTTCCTCCTTGTCCTCGCCCAGAAACACAATGTTGTCAGCCTTGACGATTCCTGAATAGAGCAGGAACGAGCGAGCTCTAGGCTCTGGCTTCGTCTCGTTTCCGGTCACGTGAGTCTCTACTTCCAGAGATAAGTGTTCCACGGCCTCCTTGAATGCTTCCAGCGACTGAGGACCTGAGTGTTCAATCAGCGGCGGCGAACCTGTGGGGACATCCAGATGGGTCTGTTTGGGCGTTTCGGTGGCTCGAGGGCTCCGCACCATGACGTATATGGGGAGGTTTTCATCGTAAAAGGTGATGGATCGTTTTTCGCAGTTTCTCAGCTGCTCGACAAGACCGTCGCCATCAATGTCGTGTGCCGGCACGTGTACCGTCGCTGCGGCCGTGTTGAGCGCATTCGACAGGTTTTCGCGAGACATGTAGTCGGTTCTGTGAAGGCGCTGGTTTCACGTCTATCGGGATCAATGTGAACACGATGTTCATGCATGTTGGAAATAGTGTTCAGGAGAGAAGAGATCGGACGGTTGTTGATTTGGGTGATGAAATGAGCAGAAGTGGACGAAAAGTCTTTCAATCAAGATATTATGCCGGTAGTAATGTCCTGTACAGATTTCATCTCCATTGGACTCTTATTGCCCAGGTTGGTTGCTACCCTAAGCTGTAGTTGTTGATCCACATAAAGTCGTTTAATTAGTTAGAGCTCAGTTGACATCTGACACGCTCAATAGTTAGGTTTAGAAAGTCGAAGAAGGGCAGTGCCATCGCATATACACAGCGTGTGTGACAGACACTTACGCTCAATCAGCTGAGTAATCAAATCGCATTCCGTCCTACTCTCAAAGCACACGTGACTCATATGACGTGCTGCTGAGTAACTGCTCCAGTCTCCACTTGTTACTCAGCCTTCACTGCCTCCACGCCTCCACGCCTCCAAGGTCACACTTGCATGACTTCTGCATAAGCCACTTACACCTCGATTCCACACGATTCCACACTATTCCAGAGCTTGATCTATCGGGTTATATATAAGCGAGGAGGGTCCCCTTTTTATTGTCCTGTCTAAAACTTCTTCCACACACATTCGATACCAATTAGCCTTTGCATCCCCCGGCTAATTTATCAACCCCGCACCCTCTCAACCACCCGCACTAACCAACCACCACCAAACTAGTTCAGGGTAACTCTAGAAGGTTCCATTGCTCACACGAACGTCAAAAACGCACACTGGCAAAACCCACTCTACTTCTCACACCACACACCTTTTAAACACATCCACATATCCAAACATGTCTGACGATTGGGAATCCAAAACTGTTATTGGCTCTCGAGCCCGAGTTGGCGGAGGAGGTCCTCGAGCCACTGTCGCCAAGACTCAGTCAGAAATCAACGCCGCCATGCGATCCGGTAACGTTCTGTCCACCGACAAGAAGTACGCTTCTGCCAACTCCAAGGACGGAGGAGACGGACAGCGACTCACCAAGATCGATCGATCTGACGATATCATTGCCCCTCCCAAGGTTGAGGCTTCTGTTGGAAAGGCCATCATCAAGGGCCGATCTGACAAGGGTATGAACCAGAAGGAGCTGGCCGTCAAGATCAACGAGAAGCCCCAGGTTGTCAACGACTACGAGTCTGGCCGAGCCCAGCCCAACCAGCAGGTGCTCAGCAAGATGGAGCGAGCCCTTGGCATCAAGCTTCGAGGAAAGGACATTGGTCTTCCTCTTGGCCCCAAGGGAAAGAAATAGAGAATGATATTTATGCATACTGATCAGGACCATGGTGAACATTGTAAGATGTGAGCCTGTCGAGCGTAGACTGGGCCACCATAGAGGTTTAACCACCAGGTCGGACATTGTAGAACTTGTACTCACCACAATCACTGTGCTTACCCGTAATAACCGTAGCTGCCCTCAGATCAACTCATTAAGGTGGAGGTGAAATTTCAGCCAGCGGAGTCATCTTAAGAGGGGGGCAGTATGAACAGTGTCAATGATACCATGGAATGACGTAAGGGTGGGAAACCACAGGCACATATATATAATATGAACAATGTCAAATTATTGTCTTTGCAAAATCACCCCTTGGACCACACCACATAACCTGACTGTCTTGCTCTTGATGTTGTCTGATTACCTCCTCAGTCAAGTCATTGTCTCCATAACCATATAACCATGGTGTCCATTGTCAAGCCACCAGTCACCCAACAATGTCGTAACTAAACGGACTAATATAAATACACCACACCATCCACCATTGAAGCCACCCCTGAGAACCGCGGAAAGTTCCGATAACCACGATAACAAAGTCTGATTGCCATGTCCCTCTGTTCCTCTCTCTCTCGTCACCCGTGGTTACCCCATCTGGCGTTTCTTGGCGCCCCCGGAAATGAAACTAACCGTGAGGTGTCAGTTGAATATTACGGCGGCTCGGATGATGGATATGTTCCGATACCGCGCGTGGAAATATTCAGTGTTGTATTTTCCCGTGGAGTTGGAATAGCTAAGACGTTCTAAAACTGGAGTTCGTTTCGAGTCCAAAACCGAAGGTGTAACCGCGTCACGTGATTACCCGCATAAACCTCCTACTATTCGTTCTTCGCTCTTTGCCACCCGTTTGACTTTCATGATCCTTTATGAAGATCATACGGCTTGGAAACGGGTGATGGCTGTTAACGCCGCGTCAGCTTGATAATCTGAGACCACCAATGACAAGGACGAGCAAGACAAGAAGCAAAATGTTCCGGATACGACAACTGGACGCTATGGATAGTGCAACGTAACATTGTAAACATTATGTGCAAGTGTTCGACACACCCACGGGCATGTAACGAATTACCCAGCCTACACAAGCAATTCTGGTCGGGCCGTTCACCGTATACTCGTCGTCTGGGTCGTCTTATCTGAGGTACAGCAAATTCAGCTGCATCATTGTTTGCCTCCTGAAACTTGCATCTCCCTTTTTCCTTTTTCCTCTCTACTGCATCTTCATCTGCATTGATGACCAAGAGGTTGTATCAGTGCCTTTCGCCCTTTCGCCCCCCCGAGAGTAGGTTGTGAGGTGAGAACCCAACGCGTTAAAATTAGATTGGGCAAGATAAGCGAGTAGCTTCGAGGGGTGGTATTACTGGTTTCAGTATTCGTAGAACCTCAACATGCTAATACCGGCTCTCCTGTCAAGTGGCTTCATCGGGGTCCGCTAGTTACCCCACCTCAACGTCAAAGAGCCGTCTACTTATACTGTACTATAGTATTGTACAGACAGCGCCTCGCTACAAAAAAACCCTTTGTCCATTTTACTCTGGCCAACTTCTTTATTATGACGTCTCCCTTCTTTTGGTCTTCCTGTGACTTCTTGTCACCTGCAAACACCGCTCGTATTACTCTAATACCGTTTGACAAGGTTGGGTGCCAAAATATGCTGATATGATGGTGTAGCGATGCGACTAAGAAGAGGGAGAATCATAGAGGCACGTGTTTCAGAGTCAATAGATCAGCCGCATTGTATGCTCATATGACTCAGCCCGTTTGTGTTTCAGTCGCTGATAACAGTCACTTATCTCCTATACACATCGTCTGCTCACATGCGGCTACACCTGCCAAGATCACTGGGGTGGAGATGCATTAGGAGCAATGTGGGGGAGGGTCTATAATGACGGTTATTGTGTGTGAGAATTCAGCGAGTAGTGAAATAGCCGTTACAAGGCTCCACAAGCCCTTGCAGGGACTTCCAGCTCGCGTTTCTCAGCTCTTTCAGCCTTCTCTCCACCCTATCCTCCACCACGGTCATTTTCGTCACACCCCTTTAAAATTCAAGGTGCATGAAACTAGGCTCGGAAAATTCATTAGGTTCCGAAGATGCCGTGGTTGCAAGAGTATATCTAACGTGTGTTCTGGCGCGTCAGAACCGGTCTATCTTCTCTACACTCGTTTTACACCCATTTACACAACTCGACATGGGCCTGTTCAGCAAAAAGACGGGACCCGACTCGGACCCCGAGAAACACCAGTCTGTGGTCCGCACCGAGTCCAGCTCCAACTCGGAAAAGAGCAAGTCTCCAGTCACCAAGGAAGAGGAGGAGGACAGTGAAGAAGAACAGTATGTGGGTCTCGACGATACCAAGAAGGACATTCTCAAGCGACAAACTCGAACGCCAGATACAGTCGTCACCTTTATGACCCTGTTTCGATACGCAGACAAGTACGACTTTTGTCTCATCATGCTAGGTATGGTCATGGCAGCCGCCGCCGGAGTGTGTCTGCCCATCTTCACCATCATTTTCGGCTCCATGACCAATGAGTTCACCAATTTCTTCGTCTATGGAGCCTCCAAGGAGCACTTTCAGAGCCGAATCAACCACTTTGCTCTGTACTTTGTTTATCTCGCCATCGCTACCTTTGGAACCACAGCTATCAAGACATACATCACCGTGGAGCGAGGAGAACGTCTAACTGCCCGAATTCGAGCAAACTACCTCAAGGCCATTCTGCGACAAAATATCGGCTACTTTGACAAACTGGGAGCCGGAGAGGTCACCAACCGAATCACCAGTGACACAAATCTGATCCAGGAGGGTATTTCTGAAAAACTCGGTCTCATTGTGTCTGCCATTGCCTCCTTCATCACTGCTCTCGTGATTGGTTTCATCAAACAAGCTAAACTTACTGGTATCATGTTGTCTACCGTTTTTGCCCTGGCTCTCTCCATGGGTATCTGTTCCACCTTCTTGGTCAAGTACACAAAGCTTGCTCTGGAAGACGACTCCGCATGCTCCAGTATCGCCGAGGAGGCCTTTTCTTCCATTCGAAACATTGTGGCCTTTGGCTCTCAGTCTCGAATGGTTGAAAAGTACAATGTCCCTCTTGCCTCTTCTCTTCACAACTATCTGCGAAAGAACATTTCTCTGGCCGTCATGGTCGGATGTTTGTGGTCACTGATCTACATCAAGTACGCCCTGGCCCTCTGGGAAGGTTCTCGTCTTGTTTCATGGGGTGAGACCCAGGTTGGTAACGTGACCACCGTTCTTATGGCTCTCATGATCGGAGCCTTTGAGCTTGGAGGAGTTGCTCCCAACCTTGAGTCTGTGGGCGTTGCCATTGCTTCCGGAAAGAAGATCTTTGGTACCATTGACCGAGTCCCTGTTATTGACTCCCAGGAGGAGGGAGAGACTATTCCCGACATCAAGGGCCACATTGTGTTTGATGACGTTGAGTTCCGGTACCCTTCTCGACCCAAGGTGCAGATTCTCAAGGACTTCAACCTGGAGGTTCTTCCTGGCCAGACTGTTGCTCTTGTTGGAGCTTCCGGATCCGGAAAGTCCACCCTCATTGGTCTTTTGGAGCGGTTTTACCAGCCTCTGAGTGGTTTGATCACCATTGATGGCTACAATTTGTTGGATCTCGATGTCAAGTGGCTCAGACAGCACATTTCTCTCGTGTCTCAGGAACCCACTCTTTTCAACTGTACCATTTACGAGAACATCACCTTTGGTCTCATTGGTACTCAGTGGGAACATGCTGATGATGAGAAGAAGATGGAGCTTGTGGAACACGCTTGTCGACAGGCCAATGCTTGGGATTTTGTGCAGCTGTTGACTGACGGTATTCACACCAATGTCGGAGAGTCCGGTATGCTTCTTTCTGGAGGTCAGAAACAGCGAATTGCTATTGCTCGAGCCATCATTTCCAACCCTCCCATTCTTCTGCTTGATGAGGCCACTTCTGCCCTGGATACCAAGTCCGAGGGTATTGTTCAGGAGGCTCTGGATAAGGCTTCCGAGAACCGAACCACCATTGTCATTGCCCATCGTCTTTCCACCATCAAGAATGCTTCCAAGATTGTCGTCATGTCCAAGGGTGAGATCATTGAACAGGGCACCCACGCTGACCTTCTGGCCAAGCAGGGCATGTACTACGGTCTTGTTGACGCTCAGAAACTCACTGAGGCTCGTCCTGGTCACAAGGGATCTTCTGGTGAGGAGGGAGATGATGCTCCTCTGCTCATTCAGGAGGATGACATGAAGATTGGCAAGTCCACCACCAACAAGTCTCTGTCTTCCCAGATTCTCGCTCAGAAGGAAAAGCCCGATCGAGACAAGCATCTGTCTCTTGCTGGTATGGTCAAGTTGCTGGCCAAGTACAACCAGAACGAACGACCTTTCCTCTACGTTGGCTCGTTTGCTGCTCTCATTAACGGAGCTGGTTACCCTGCTCTGGCTCTTCTTTTCGCTTCTGCCATGCAGGCCTTCATGGTCAGCCCCGACATGTACCACTGGATGCGTTCCGAGATGAACAAGTACTCTGGTTTCCTGTTCATGGTCGGCATGATTGAGTTGCTGGCTTACTTTGTGCAAATCTACTGTCTCGGATGGTGTTCCGAGCACCTTGTTCGAAACATCCGACACTCTGTTTTCACTCATCTGCTTCGAATGGACGTTGCTTTCCATGACGAGGACGAAAACACCACCGGTTCTCTCACCTCCACTCTTTCCAAGGACGCCCAGTACGTCCAAGGTCTTGGTGGAGCCACCTTTGGCCAGATTCTCTCGTCTCTGTGTACCATTGTCATTGGTGTCATCATTGCCATCTGTTACACCTGGCGTCTGGGATTGGTGTGTACCGCCTGTGTGCCTCTGATTATTGCTGCCGGCTTTTTCCGTTTCTGGATTCTCACTCATCTCAACCTGCGAGGTAAGAAGGTGTATGAGCAGTCTGCTTCTTACGCATGTGAGGCCACCACCTCCATTCGAACCGTCGTCACTCTCACCCGAGAGGACTACGTCTACAACGACTACCTGCGAAAGGTTGAGTCTCAGGTTGCCGACTCTGCCCGTGCTAACATCTACTCTGCTTCTCTGTATGCCGCGTCTCAGTCCCTCAACCTGCTCATTTCTGCTCTGGGTTTCTGGTACGGTTCTACTCTCATGAAGGACGGTATCATTGACACCAACAAGTTCTTTGTGGCCTTTGTGTCTGTTGTTTTCGGTTGTCAGTCTGCTGGTTCCATTTTCTCTTTCACTCCCGATATGGGCAAGGCTAAGACTGCCACTCAGAACATAGCCAACATGCTGGCTGTTCTTCCCGAGCTCGATGTCGACTCCACTGAGGGCATCATTCTGGACCACGAGAACGTCCAGGGAGATATCACCTTTGAGGACGTGCGATTCCGGTACCCTACTCGTCCCCAGGTGCCCATTCTGCGAGGCCTCAACCTCAACATCAAAAAGGGCCAGTACGTTGCTCTTGTGGGTTCTTCTGGATGTGGTAAGTCGACTACCATTGCTCTGATTGAGCGGTTCTACGATGTGCTTTCCGGTGCTGTCAAGCTTGATGGTGTTGATATCAGAGACATCAACATCAACTCGTACCGATCTTGCATTTCTCTTGTGCAACAGGAGCCTGTTCTGTTCTCTGGTACTGTTCGAGAGAACATTCTTCTCGGATCTCCCCGAGACGACGTTACTGAGGAGGAGATGATCGAGGCTGCAGAGATGGCCAACATCCACTCCTTTGTCATGTCTCTGCCCGACGGCTACGACACCTACTGTGGCTCCAAGGGTTCTCTTCTGTCTGGAGGTCAGAAGCAGCGAGTGGCTATTGCTCGAGCGCTGATTCGAAACCCCAAGATTCTGCTGCTGGATGAGGCCACTTCTGCTCTGGACTCTGAGTCCGAGAAGATTGTGCAGGCTGCTCTGGATCAGGCTGCCAAGGGCCGAACCACCATTGCCGTGGCCCATCGTCTGTCCACCATTCAGAACGCAGACATCATCTACGTGTTTGAGGAGGGCCGGGTGCTGGAGTCCGGTACGCATCAGGAGCTGCTGGCCAACAAGTCCAAGTACTACGAGCTGGTCAAGCTGCAGGCTTTGGAGGGTTAATGCATGGAGGATATTTGTGGAGGAGGACAAAAGTGTTATTAATGGTTTTAATATGTATATACTAACTAATTGACTGATATGGTATATTTGAGGTTTGTAGTTGATGGTTTTGGAGGATTACGGTAGCTACTGATTGTAGCCACCGGTACCAGCATCAACGCCCTTGTATAGGCTGTAGTTCACAACAGCTAAACCAACGGGTACTGTGTATGTATACATGCGAGAATTCAGTACAATGGATCATACGTCAGATCATGTTGTTTTTCCGATATCGTCATCACAATACTTGCTGTCACTATCAGTACTGTAGTCTTGCTAGCATGAAACGTAGCTCGTTCTTTGACCATGGTAATTAGCTACTTCTGGCACCCGTACTAATTACTGTGATGCAAGACCAAGAGCGTGCATGTCACTCCTGTAATAGATAGACGCCAACTACTGTATGTACGCCTACACTTACAACTGTCTCAGAATAATAACACCACCTCAAACAGTGTCATTGTAACACTGTGAGACACCCCCTTAACTCTGCACCCTGGTCGTAACCTCCGTTACCCCTTTATATTTACAAGTGTCCCAACTGGAGGTCGCTTATGCAGGGCGTCTGTCTTGTCCAGTGACCAGAACTCAATCGGATCGAGTGTTTGCGAGTGGCTGGAGTTGGAGTTGGAGGTCACGTGATGCCATGTGACAACTGGGCAACCGATCTTCACCGGCAATATCCACCACCTGCTTACCTGTCACCCCTCCCCCAGTCGTACTGGTACCCACCGTTACTAATAGAGTTTTGGCCAAAGTGAAGTTTGTTATGGTTTCTGATCTGGGTGTTGTATAATATTAGGAATCGAAATCAGAGCCACGGTTTACACTCTCTCTACTTTACACACTTCCCAGCTACATCTACAATGACGAAATTCTCGCTTGTTGGAAAGGCCCTCAAGGTCGACGACTACGATGAGATGAAGCGACATCTCCGAGACATCTCCGACGAAACCACGGAGGTGTACTTTGGCGGCAACACCTTTGGCATCGACGCTTGCAAGGCCATTGCTGACTCCATCAAGGACAAGCAGAACATCACCAAGGTGTCCTTCGACGACATTTTCACCGGCCGACTCAAGGATGAGATCCCCAAGTCCATGGAGCACATCTGCGAGGCCGTTCTGACCCTCAAGAACGCCACCACTGTCGATTTCTCCGATAACGCCTTCGGAATCACCACCGTTGATCCCCTGGCCGATTTCCTCGGAAAGCACGTGCCTCTGCAGCACCTGTACCTGACCAACAACGGCTTCGGTCCCGCCGCCGGAACCAAGATCGGAGAGGCCCTGGAGCGTCTGGCCGAGGCCAAGAAGGAGGCCAAGTCCGACATCAAGCTGGAGACCGTCATCTGTGGCCGAAACCGACTCGAGAACGGCTCCATGGAGTCCTGGGCCAAGTACCTCGCCACCCACGGCTCCGTCAAAAACCTGCAGCTCAAGCAGAACGGTATCCGACAGGACGGTATCGTTGCTCTGCTGCAGAAGGGTCTGTCCAAGTGCCCCAAGCTGGAGATCCTTGATCTTCAGGACAACACCTTCACCAAGAAGGGTGCCAAGGCTCTCGCCAAGGTCTACACTGAGTGGCCCGAGCTGGTCGAGCTCGGTATCTCCGACTGTCTGCTTTC
>ULGS01000006.1:2541061-2666048 GCA_900519055.1 Yarrowia galli | reverse complement strand
GAGAGATGAGGAGGAGGACAAGTCGGAAAAGAAGGACGACAAGGCTGTTGATGATCTTGCCGATGAGCTGGAGAAGGCCCATATCAAATAGATAGCATCATTGTCAATATAGTATTGTCAACAGTATTTATCAAAAACATTCAATAGGATAGAGCCAGAGTATAAGTATTATGGGGGTTCATTCATTCATCATTCATTAATATATGTAACATTTTCTGCTTGTAGTTAGTATCACTTCTTTTCCTTCTCCTTGGGCTTGCCATCATCCATCTTGGAGCCAGACTGCTTGTAAGCCTTTCTGATGCTCTTATCCTTGTGGACCCATCTATTCTCCAGCCATTTCTGGATACCTCGTCTGTGACGCGGTAGTCTGCGATACTGTTCTCTGTAGAGGTGGACATGCACGGTGTCCACTTGAGTCAGCAGAGTATTCAGATCTCCAGGATTGCACAGAATCTTGCCCTTCTTGTCAGTATACGAAATGGTGGCATCGTAGATGTAACCAAGAGCTTGACCCTTGTTGAGACCTAGCACAAAGTCTGCAAAGCTGCTGTGGCGAGGGTAGAGCAGATGAGTGAGCTCAGGAGCAAAGCATGCTCTGCAAAGCTCTCTGTGTCGTCTAATGAGCTGAGGGGTTGCCACTGTGACCTCGGGGAACAGCACGAGACAGTAAGGGTTGATGAGTTTTGCCAACTCTTTCTCCAAGTCAGCTGCTGATTCGAACATCCAGTTTTCGTCGAGTCTATAAAACGGCAAGATCTTGCTGAGACTGAAGAGTGAAAAGATTCGTTTCCAGGACAAGAATGCGAGGTGCGATTTGGGACAGTTCTTGTTGTTGATGAGTGCGTAGATCATATAGTCGTATCTTGACAAGTGGTTGCCTGTGTTAGTTTTTCTGGGCTTATTCATCACAGCACAGGTATCTCACTGATTATCAGCATGTTTCCCTCGGGTATCATCTTGTCGCCGTGCATCTTGAGCTTGAAGCTGACGACCTGGCCGACGGAGAACATGGTCCACGACCACCATCTTCGCGCAAACATGGCTCGGTAGTGTATGAGGTTGGGTGATCGGCTGAGACACAGGAGGTAGAGCCATAGGTCCATGATTGAGCCGATGGTGAACATGACCACCAGAATGGTTATCAGCAGGTATTTTCGGGTTTCCAGTTTCATTGCTGAGACTGAATTGTTGTTGGTATCGTCGTAGTGGTATGGTGTGGTATGGTTTGGGGTGAAGATAAGGAAGAGAGTCTGAAATGGAATTTAGAGAGCTATAATGACAAGGTGGGGCACATCTAAAGAGGTCCCTAAAGATGAGCTCAGAGGTGAACAATCATTGACATACAGATAAATGAGAGACAATGCCAGTACCTACAGAATCTAATGTGTCAGATAATCACAGTACACATCAAATTCGCCATATTAATTAATATCACCAGGAATACTCGTTCTCGTACATATTACACGCCGTTACATTCAACCAGTCGTGTGCTTGACACAACAGCCTTGTAGATGGATTTTGGGGTCATCTATTAAGGTTCCACTGAACACCTTAACCCTAAAATTTCTAGTATCTTGCAGATGCAGGTGAGGAAAATTTCCCACACACCACCACGAAATGTCTCGACTGATTGTGAAAAACCTGCCTCCCTACCTCGATGAGGCTGGCCTGAAGAAACATTTCTCGACCGTCAAGGACCCCAAGTCCGCTGGCTTTGAGCCCTCCGATATCACCGATGTCAAGGTCGTGCGAGCCAGAGACGGTAAGACTAGACGGTTTGGATTCGTTGGATTCCGATCCGATGAAGCTGCCGAAGCTGCCGTCAAGTACTTTGACACTTCGTTCATCAACTCGACCAAAATCTCCGTGGCTGTTGCCATGACCTTCACAGACCCCAATGTCCCCTTGTCTTCAAGAGAGCGAAAGCGACAAGCTGCTCAGAGAGCTCGGGAGGACGCTGACGATGACCGAGAGGCCAAGAAGGCCCGGTATCTCGAGAAGCCCATGACCATTGACGATATTAACGGTCTTGGTAACGCCTCTGACCCTCGACTGGCCGACTATCTGGATGCCATGCAGGTTCGATCTAACGCCAAAACCTGGGCTAACAACGACGCTGGAGCTGTCGGCGACGAGCCCCAGGTGATTCAGGCTACTGCTTCTGACGACGAGTACGACGAGTTCACCGGAAAGGGTGGAGACGAGATGGACGAGGATGAGGAGGAGCAGGAAGAGGAGGGTGAGAAGACCGTTCCCATGTCCTTCAGCAAGAAGGACAACAACGATAACGAGGAGGACGAGGAGGACGAGGAGGATCCTGTCATTGAAGACGGACTTGCTGCTGATCCCGGCGTTTCAGATATGGACTGGCTGAGACAACGACAAACACGAATCAAGGAGGGAGAGACTGAGGAGGACCGTGAAAACAGAGACGCTGAGTCTAAGAGCGAGACCAAGAGACAGAAGAACAAGGCAGCTGCACCTGTCGAGGAGGAGGAGCCTGCTGAGGACCCCACTGTTGTGAGCATTAGAAAGAGCGGGCGTCTTTTTCTGCGAAACCTGCTGTATACTGCCAAGGAGGACGATTTCCGAAAGCTCTTTTCGCAGTATGGAGAGCTGGAGGAGGTGCATCTGCCCATCAACACAAAGACTGGCCAGTGCAAGGGTTTCGCACATGTCCAGTTTGAGGACCCCGAGAACGCTCTTGCTGCGTACGAGGCTCAGGATGGAAAGATTTTCCAGGGCCGACTTTTGCATATCCTGCCCGGAAAGCCCAAGAAGGACTACAACCGTCTGGACGAGCATGATCTCAAAAACCTGCCTCTCAAGAAGCAGCAGGAGCTGAAGCGAAAGGCCGAGGCTGCCAAGCAGCAGTTCTCGTGGAACTCGCTGTACATGAACCAGGACGCCGTTATGGAGAGTGTGGCCAAGAGCATGGGTATCAAGAAGTCCGAGCTGATTGACCCCGATTCCAGTGATGCTGCCGTCAAGCAGGCTTTGGCTGAGGCTACTGTTATTGGAGACGTCAAGTCTTACTTTGAGAAGATGGGTGTCGATCTTACTTCTTTCGACAACAAGGACCGAGACGACCGAATCATTCTGGTCAAGAACTTCCCCTTTGGAACCACTCAGCCCGAGATTGCCGAGATGTTTGCCGAGTACGGAGATCTTTACAAGGTGATGATGCCTCCTGCCGGAACCATTGCTGTTGTCATTTTCAAGCACATTCCTGACGCCCGAGCTGCGTTTGCCAAGCTGGCTTTCCGACGGTTCAAGACTAGCATTCTGTACCTTGAAAAGGGCCCCAAGAACCTGCTTCCTAACGAGAAGATGGAGGGTGACGAGGTTGAGCATGCTCAGCAAGACAAGATTGTCACCATCGAGGACAAGCTGTCTGCTTCCGATGTTATGGACACTGGTGCTAACGATGAGCGACCTGCTACCGCTTCTACTTCTATTTTCGTCAAGAACTTGAACTTCAAGACCACCTCGCGTGTTCTTACCGATGCATTCAAGGCTCTGGATGGTTTCCTGGTTGCTCAGGTCAAGATGAAGCCCGATTCCAAGAACAAGGGCAAGTTCCTTTCTATGGGTTTCGGTTTCGTCGAGTTCTCCTCCAAGGAGGCTGCTGAGGTTGCCCAGAAGGCCATGGATGGTCATGTGCTGGACGGCCATAAGCTGCAGCTCAAGATCTCCAACCGAGGCCAGGACGAGGAGTCCACCGAGGTCAAGAAGGCCACCGACGCCAAGATTCTCATCAAGAACTTGCCGTTCGAGGCTACCAAGAAGGATGTTCAGAAGCTGTTTGGCGCCTTTGGTTCTCTCAAGACTGTGCGAGTGCCCAAGAAGTTCAACTCCGAGTCTCGAGGTTTCGCCTTTGCCGAGTACGTGTCTACCAAGGAGGCCGAGCACGCCATGTCTGCTCTGCAGGGTACCCATTTGCTTGGACGACGTCTGGTGCTGCAGTACGCCCAGGCCGATGCTTCTAACGCTGAGGAGGAGATTGAGCGAATGCAGGCTGCTGTTTCCAAGCAGGCCGCCCAGCGGTCTTTTGCTGACATGAAGCTGGCTGGCGAGGGTAAGCGACGAGTCGATCTGGAGGGAGACGACGAAGAGGACTTTTAGATACATAACATAATGATAGACTGATTGGGATTGATGAATCAATGAGGTTTAGGTGTGGTTGCTAAATGATGCACGAGGTGCAAGAACTGTATAGTAGAGTTGTCTGTGGTAGCTAGGGGCACTTCGATCAATTACGCTACAGAAAGCCAGTCTTTGTACGATACCATGGCTACACAACACACAGACAGGGGCCAATAGTTACACCGCATAATCTCACATGATCAATGCACAAACACGTGGGTAGCTATAAACGACAGTGGCTGTTAGAGCAACAAGAGAGGCTGCAAAGATGCTATAGCTCCATTCTTCTCCTTCCTTGTTTCAGGACTGACAGTCTCAAATTTACCCCTTCATCCAAACATCGTCTAAAATACAGTTAATTATGAGTACAAGTAGTATGTTCTGACCCCCAAGGTTCCCTCCCCCAAGGTATATACACAATGGATGGCCCAGGAAAGCTACAGTATCATCATACGACACCTACAACCACAGCTGAAGATACCACTAGTGATACAACGAAAGATACAATTAAGATACAAAAGAAGGATACCGCAAGAATCTAAACAGGTCGAGATACCAAGTCACCACCACACCTAGATCCAGATCTCCTTGGTGATGTTCTTTTGCTTCTGACACTCGTACAAGGCAGGGACGGTACCAGACGAAAAGTAACAGTACATGTTCTTGATGTACTCGGCGTCGCTTCCATCAGGAACAAAGGGACTCTCTCGGTACTCGTACTTGAGGTAGTCCTCTCGTCCAGTGTCGTTGTTGACAATGTACTGGATGGCATTGTGCCAGAAGGTGGCGTTGAGAGGAGCGTTTCGGTCCCACTTGTGGTCGGGGTCGTAAGCATCTCGTGCGGAGTACTCAAAGATCCACTCGAGCTCATCGTCGGGCTTTCGAGGAGGGTAAGTGACACGAGTGAAGGAGCCGTTGTTGGACACCTCGGGCTTGTCCATGTCGAACTCGAACGTCTTGTTGAGCTGGGCGTAGTAGTTGATGGACTCCATGATTTCAAAGGTGTCACTATCAACCTCGTAGTATCGCCACGAGGGGTTGTAGTTGTGCAGAGGAGTGACTGACTGCGAGATCCAGCCCACGGTCAGAGCGTTCTCAATGGAGTTATCGGTACCGTTTCCAGCGTAGTACACGTTGAACTGATCCTCGTGAGTATGTCCAAAGAAGAGAGCGGCAATGGTGTGAGGAGCAAATCGGTCAACAATCTGTCGGAACACCTCGGTGGCGTGAGGAAGGGCGTTGGTGGAACTTCCACCGGTAGGAACGTGGGCAATGATCCAGACCTTCTGGGCGTTCTTCTCGGCCTCGATCAGCTGGTCAACCATCCACTTCATCATTCCAGAAGTGTCGGGAGAGGTAGTGTTCCAGTAGTTGTAGTAGTTGGCCTGGTACCAGAAGTTGGAGTCCATGGAGATGACTCGCAGACCTCGCTTGGTGGTCACGCCAAAAGCTCCGTAGGTGTGGACAGCCTCGGCCTCAGTGGCCTCATCGATCCACCCGTAGTCCTTCCACAGAGAGGCTGACAGCTGGGCATTCCAGACGAACTCTCCAAGGAAACCAGAGGCGTTCTGGGCCTGCTGGGCGTAGGGGAAGGTGTCGTGGTTACCAAAGGTGGAGTAGATGGGAAGGTCGCCAAGGAATCGCTTCATCTGGTAGTAAACGTCCTCCTCGGACTTGATGACATTGGCCAGAGACAGCCAGTCGTCAAGATCATGAGATACCATGTCACCAGTGAAGATACCAAACTCGAACGACTTGTTGGCTCCAATGGTAGCCACGGACTTGAGAGAGTCCTCGAGCAGAATCTGGGGGATATCACACTCGTAAGAGCCAAACTTCTGAGCGGGGAGAACGACATCGGTGAAGTTGACCTTTCGAGCGTCCTTGTTGTAGACAGGCTCGACACAGCACATGTACGAGGTACAGTTGGACTCACTGCCAATCTGGTATCGGAGGTCAACATGGAAATCAGACAGATGGACAACGTTGAATCGGTCACCCTTGGACTTGGCGAGTCGGTCTTCCAGATCAGCGGGCTTCTCGGGCCACCAAGAGGTCAGGTTGTAAACGGGAGTGGCGGGCCGAGGACAGGCCTTCTTGACCTGGTAGTGACAGATGTACTCTCCATCGGTTCCATAGGGGTCAATAAGCTGCAGGACGTTGGCAATGTGTCCGGCCTTGGCCTCAACTCCAAAGTTTCGGCCCTGGTACACGTTGGTGCAGACAGCCTGCCACTTGTACTTCTTACACAGCTCCTGGAGGATCTCAGGGATAACTCGGTCGTCTTCGAGGGCAATGGTCTTACCCAGAGCCAGGGCACCCATACACTTGGCGCATGAGTCGAGTCGGGTGGAGTTGTACAGGTTCTCAATCTCCTGAACGGCGTACTTGACGAGGTAGTCCTTACCCTTGTACTTGGTGGGAGGTCCGAGAGGCTGCATAGCAGCCAGGGCAAAGGTGGCCCATGTGAGCACGGCGAGAACGAAGTTCATTGTTGGTTGGTTGTTGTTTCCGGTCGAGAATCCCCACGCCTTTTATACTCGGTCTTTGGACAAATCTCCGTCTGCCAAGACGCCAAGAGATGGTGTCTCACTGCAGAGTGCATATTGCACTTGGCTAATGATGGTGAAACGGGTCGAGATTGACGAGCATGGCTGCATTGCTAATTACTCGTTGGAGATCAATTGAGAAGTTGAGCAGTTGTTACTGTGGTGCAATTGAGGCCTGGCCAAGAGTCCGTAAGATCGTGCTTACTAACTCATGTGAAACACCAACATTCCCATCTGTCTCGTCGGTCAATTCTCCGCGGAGAAGTGGGGCCTGTGTCAGCCGCCAGCTGCAGTCCCGTTTCTTTTGTCATCGTCGTGCCGTGCCTCACTGTCAGCTCTCAGCCAGTCGATGGACATCGTGAACGCTAAGTTAACCTGAAAACGTGCTCTTTGAGTTAGACTACTGGCTCTAACAGCTAGGTAATCTGGCTCAAACATTGACAGTCTTGTGCGTTTGCTTGTACCTGTGGCGGAGCTTGGCCCTTTGGACCGAGACGTATTGCGTTTGAGCTCGTTCAGGGCACTTTTCGTGCACTTTTCTCAGCATTTTTCTGCTCACAAACAGCTCACTGATTGTGCACTTCTGTACCTGCACTTGGCATGGATGGTGTGCAGATCAACTCAAAGTAGGCTGATATGATAGGACCATGTACGAGTAGACTACCGTATTTGTGTCTAGTAACTGCTGCAGTTTGGCAGCCAGTTCAATAGTAATCAAACCACCATCCCCCGAATCAGTAGCTGCCTCTCAGCTCGTTATCTCACCGTATCCAATTCGTGTTTTCTTCGTGACTTATGCTTGTTTCCAACATTGAGCTACTTGTACATTCCCAAGCTTCTCTTCCCATTCCTCTTCTCCGCACGTGCACTCGTATTTGACGATCAATGCCCATCCATTCTTTTTGGGATGACGGAATAAAGACTGTTCCTATAGTGCCGGCCGTTATTTCCAATAGACATACACGTGTTTATCCGTTGACAGCACGTATTATACGGGCTCTGTCTATACCGTATGATCCATACATGGACTGCACTAGCCCGTTGGAGATGTGCTTTAGTGACTGCAACCGTCGTTCAGCATGGTGATATTATGGAGAAGATAGAAAAGGAAGTAGAGTCGTATGTGCTTGTTGAAATTGGCACAAACTAGTAACTCGTAGTATTCGAACACAGTAATCAATATATAACAAGCGGCCGAATCAATAACACTCAACCATCAACCGTCTCCACACATCCCCAACCAACTGCAATTAGACTGTACGTCCGGCGCTAACGCCAGAGATGATAAGGCTAAGGAGGCGCTTCTGTCAAGACTGTTCGACAGACCGAAATTAAGGTACCGAGACCAGAGTCTGGAACATTAGTCGAAAGCTTAGCTGTCCGGATACAGGCACGTCACGGGGAGGGTTTTCCGACAGTGAAACTGTCTAACCAGGTACAAGTACAAGAGAAGTACAGAAACTTGATGATATTGATGAGCAAGGGATAAATACAACGAAACTGAACTTCAAATGCTCGGTTTGGGCGCTTTTTGACTTGTTTTGGACACTTTTGACTCCAGCAACCCTTCAGTTCTCATGAACAAAAATGCACCGCAAGACATGAACCTCCAGTTCAAGTGTCACAACTGAGAGAAGAATGACAGGCGAGAGAGACAAAGAAAAGGAACAAAAGAGTCGTTTCCAGCACTTGTATACCCGCGCTTGTACCTGTCACTATTCCTAATTGTACTGACCCCTCATTCTTCTGTTGCTGTCTCTTGTCTTCAACGCGTATGGGGGTGCACGCCATTACAACAACACTACCGGTACTTGTACAAGTAGCCGTACAAAATCAGAACAACCAATTCAACTACCACTCACCTCTAATGCAACCCAATAATACCATCCAATTCTATTACAATACAGCTTGCTACTGACACGCTCCCTCTTCTCCTCTATATCTACAATTACCTATACGTACATGATGCAAAAACCCCTGGGTGTGTGCCCTTAATAACTTAAGCGCTCTGGGGGTTGTTATTAATCTGGATCTTGTTGTCCTGACCACCAGAGACAATACCCAGGTTTTGTTTCCAGTCCACGCCAAACACGGCATTGTTCTCCGTCAGAGTCTCCCGGTGGATCACGTGCAGAGACTTGGTGGTTCGAACATCCCATATTCGGACAGTTCCGTCGTGAGAACCAGATGCCAGCAGGAAGGGGTTGGACTCGGGGCCTCGCGACAGCGACGACACAAAGTTGGTGTGGCCCACCAGCTTGGCCTGAGTAGCCACCTGAGCGGTTACTCGGGGGTCGTGCAGGGTGATGTGTCGGGCAGAAGAGCCGCAGGCAATGAGACCCTGGGGTAGGGTACACAGCGACAGCAGCGAGAATGAGGTGGATCGGGTATCGACCGAGGGATCAGGCGATCCGGCGTTGCTCTGGACGGCCTCGGCGGTTGCCAGATCCCAGGTTTTGATGGTGTGGTCCAGAGACACGGAGTAGGCGACTGTGGGGTCGGAATGATGGAATGCGACGGCCGAGACGGCGGCGGAGTGGCCGCCCATGACTGCCAGGGGGCCTCGCTGTCGAGCAGCTCCCAGACCTGTGGCTCCAGAGCCGGAGTTGGCGAGCTTTCGACGTTTCTGAGCAGAGGTGGAGGTCAGACCGCCAGCGGCAGAGGTGTGGGGCTCGATGGCGGGCATGTCGTTGTAGTCGGTGGACCACAGACCCACGGATCCGTCTGCGGAGGCGGAGATGATCTTTCCGGACTTTGCGTGGACGGCCAGATCGTTGATGGGGGCGGTATGGCCATGCAGAGCGGCCAGAGGGGTCACGGTGGAGGCTGCGGGGACCTCGTCGAGCATCTCCTCATCACTGTCCTCCTCACTGTCGTAGTTGAGCTCCTTCTTGCCCACCTGTCCGGGCTCCTTTCGTCGGTACTTCTTTCCGTCGGGGTTCCACAGGTACAGGAGTCGGTCGGAGCCTCCGGAAACGAGCTGGTCGTTGGAGATCCATCGCACGGCCTTGGCGGCGGAGTTGTGGCCCACCAGCTGGCCGGTCACGTGGCCCGAGTGGTCCCACAGACGCACCACTCCGTCGTACGATCCCGAGGCGATGACGGGTTTCAGATCGCCGGTCCACTGGGCGTTGATATCGACAGCAGCAACCCAGTCGGGGTTGGAGAAGGAGGCCAGAAACGAGGGAGGCAGAACAGATCGAATGTACTCGATGGACAGACTCACTTCGGAAGACAGACCGTTGTCAGCAAGGAAAGAGTCCAGAGAGGCTCCGGGTCGCAGAAGCACCGAGGAAGAAGAGGCGGACTCCTCGTCCAGAATGGCGGCTCCTCCGTCGCCGGCAGTGGCCTTGACAATGAGGAAATCCAGAGGCACGGGAGTCTCAGTGTCCAGCAGCTGGTTGACGATCTCAGACAGACCCAGACGCTTGAGGGAGGTGGGGACCATGACGGGAGGCAGAGGCGCCTCGGGTTGAAGGGTCTCGTCCCGGGTCACGAAGACCACCTTTACCGACTGCGATTCTTGGTTGGTCATCTCAGCAAAGTTGTGTGATGGGTTGTAGTGTGGTGATAATAACGGTACAATAGTATGGTGATTTGTTTTGCCAGCTGCATTATTTTTTTCCCTGTATGCCGAGCTTAAATCTCTAGCCGTGGTTGAGGGAGGAGGGCTTGGGACCAGACCTAGGACATTCTGAGGTTGGGTCCATGAGGAGGGGAAGAGGGGGTACTAATAGCGGGGTTTGTGTTGTTTGCATGGCGGGGTTGATGTTGTGAGACAGCGTGATTTGATTGGTCAGATCGCTCTTGCGACACTAGTATTGTGTCCTCACTACTCTACTCACAATACACACTCGATACAGCGATAAACATAACTTTGATGTTGAGATGAGTTGCAGCTGTGATAATTACTGCATTGGACCTCGATACGAGTTTGGGTGTTGGGAGTGGAGCCTTGGAGTGTATGTTGAAGTGAATCGATGTGATCAGATTTTTCACTCAGGATGGATTTTTATAGTCTTCCTCATCTGTCCTGTTATGTACTCACTCACATATAAGACCACCAATCACTATCATCGTACAGTCCTATATAACCTTCCAGGGTCCAGTCTCGAGACACGATGCCTGGACACTGTACACACTAAACTAAATGGAAAGACTCAACTGAAACACATCCTGAACATGCCACACACTACCTACTTGTAGTACTCATTCATGAAACAATAAATTAATAATACAACTATACAGGAGACTGCTAGGCAGCCTGAGCCTGGGCCTGATGAATTGGAACATCTCGGTCGGACCATCCGTTCATCTGACGAAGAGCAGACTCAACCAGACTGTTGGGCTCAAACGAACAAGTATCCTTGAGCGGTTGGCCACGATGAACAGGGTACTGCTTGAACCACAGCTTGGCAACGGCGCCTCGGCAATGAACACCCACGGTCTCAGCCACAGATTCCACAGCAGACACCTGGTCGGGGAACAGACCAAACGCCTTGATCACCATGTAGCCAATAGCCATGAGCAGCACGGGCAGCCAGAAGGCAAACAGCATTCGATCGTTGGCCATGGACCGTCGCTGACGTCTCCAGGCCTCCACCAGCTGCTCCTCGTCCTCCACAATAGGAGCAAGAGACGAGGGAACAACAGGGGCTGCAGCAGAGGTAGAAGCCACAGCAGCAGTGGAGGAGGACGCTCCAACGGGCCCAGAGGAGTTCTCGGCAGCAGAAGCGGCAGCCATCTGAACAATCTTCTTGTCCTGGCCCTGAACGGTGCCATGGCCAGGGAAGATCTCCTCGTAAGCAGGAGGAGCTCCGGCTCCATTGGCGTCTCGAGATCGCGACCGAGTAGACTCATCGGCAGACGAGTTCTTGAGGTAGCGCCACATTCGCGAAATGGACGAGTGAGACCGACCTCGGCCAGCACCGCCCGGAGGAGCATGTGCAGAGATGGTTCGATCGGACTCGTCACCAGAAGAGGTGATGGGATGGTCCGAAAGAGGCGACCGGGTGGATCTCACGGAAGGAGGACCCACAGAAGACCGCTTGCTGGAAGCATTGGCATTGTTGGCGGCTCGCTTGGGTCGGTAAATGTATGCCAGAACATCATCCCAAGAAGCCATGCTGAGAGTTCTGTCAAAGTAGCGAGAGAAGGACTTGTTGTTCTCTGTGGAGGTGTCTGATCTCACGTGATCTGAATCAGTGGATGACACAACGTCGCCGGGAACAGTGTTGCTGGCAACTGCGGCAGCCACACGGGCTTCCACGGCCTGATCCTCGGCCTCAATGTGTCGAACAAGTCGTTCTTCCTCCTCGGAAAGAGGAGACTCCACCGACTTGGCCTTGGGGTGCTTTCGAACAGACATGAAAAGAGCATCTGAGTCGTTGTCCGAGTCCTCATCCGAGTCGTCGTCGAAATCGC
The DNA here is from genome assembly GCA_900519055.1 of Yarrowia galli. NCBI lineage: Eukaryota > Fungi > Ascomycota > Dipodascomycetes > Dipodascales > Yarrowia > Yarrowia galli. Next base: position 2,653,926 of record ULGS01000006.1, on the reverse strand, counting down.
CATCTTCCTCATCTCGCTCGTCCCACTCATCTTCAGCATCAAACTGAGAGGTGGACGATCGAATGGAACACGTGGACGGGATATGAGACAGGTTGGAAATCATTCCGTGGTCGTAGAAGCCGTACTCACGTGAGTCCTGGATGGAAGCAATGGATGCCAGAGTGGAAGAAGACGAAGAACGTCGCTGACGATGGTAATCAGGAGCATACGCAGATGTCTGAACAGCCATAGCCATGCCCTGAGGTCCGACCAGAAGATCGAGAATGTGAGGACAAGCCACGTCAAACACGGTTTCTCCAATTCGATTACGCTTGTAAGGGTCAGCGTTGCACCGAAGCAGCTTCTTGGCAATCTTACGACGGCCAAAAAGAGCTGCAAAATGAAGAGGAGTGAATCCACCGTTGTCAGACACGTCCACTCGAGCTCCTCGGGCCACAAGAGCCACCAGAACCCGCGAGTAGCCCAGAATACTGGCCAGATGGACCATGGTCTGGCCCTCGGCGTTGGTGAGCTGCCAGTTGGCAATTCGGCCGCCAGGCATGTCTGTGAGAGACAGGCACCGCAGAACCACGTCCTCGTGGTCCGTGGGAGGTGCTGCGGGTTGCTGAACAGCGCTGTCAGCAGCAGCTCCGTCCATTCCAACGTCTCCTCCTCCTCCATTGGGCATGTTCCCACCACCTGCCATGGCTCCCTGAGCACCTGCGACGCCTCCGTTGTTGCCAACAATTCGCATGGCAATGTTTCGAGCGTCTTCCAGACGTCCGTTCATCTTGAGACCGACCACCTGGAGCGCCAGTTCGATAAGCTGGCCGTCAGTATCGTCAAAGTAGGTGAAAATCTGGGGTTTATCGAGCACAAACCCTTCAAAAGACACCACGACGGGTCCCACAATGGTGGAAGGAGGCAGATGGGTCACAATGGTCGAATCTGACCAGCAGTGGGTTCCCACTGCCTTGTTATCGCCGAAAACAGCCACCAGATTGGACTTGAAGCCAGATCCAAGCAGAGTGACCTCGATACCGCCTCGAATGGAGCCCTGGGAGGGAATGATTCGCTTGATAACGGGCAAATTCTCGTCTGTGGGGTTGTTCATGTTGTGAGCAGCCAGATTGGTGGCGCTACCTGAAGCACTAGCCACAGTCATGTTGGACATTCCTCCGACCATCTCGGGGATGCTTGTGATGGACGCCTGACGGTCCATGCCTCGCACGTTCATCATACCGCTCCAGTCACTGATAGAAGATCCGTCTCGTCGTCGCTTCGAACCGTAATTAGAGTAGTGCGAATGGTCCGAGGTGAACTCTGAGGACGAGTCTTCCATAGAAGTGGGTGACAGAGGCAACGAGTTTCTGGGTCGATAAGTAGTCGACGAAGAAGGCTGAGGGGTGGGTGCCTGAGTAGGAGGTTGAGAAGAACCAGAAGTAGCAGGAGCAGCAGCTGAAGTGGTTGGCATAGCAACAGGATCTCCCACAACCTTGTGGTCGTCAGTGATCATGACGGTAGTACCACTTTGGCCAACTCCCACAATCTGACCAGCCTCGTCTCGGAGACAAAAGAGGATTCGGAAACCCTTCTTCTCTCCATGATGTCTGCAATAGCAGGCCAGACGAAGAGGCAAGACCAGCTGTTTGGCAGCAACTGTGGTTCCCGACTCGGGGATGTACACTCGTCGTTCCACGTCCTTGAATTCAAGCACTTCGGAGCAGTTGAAAACAGCCAGACGTCGTTGTCTGGTTTCGACCCACGACAGCTCCTCTGACTCGTCAAAAAGCTTCTTTCGACACGCTCGTTTCTGTTCTCGTTTGATGCATCTGGAACAAAGGTTAACGGGCTTGCCAGGGTTCTGCTCGCCCACAATGTACACTTCCAGAGAGAGACAGGATTCCGGAACATGGCCCTGTTTGAGCTGGAATTTCGGACGAGAAATTGTGTCTGTGGGGAGTCGAACCGACAATTGTGGAGGCGGAGGGTAGATTGATAATGCACATTTGATCTGGGTCTCCACACGTGACTTTCCGGGCATGGAATGCACGTGAATCTGGTACTGGTAGGGCGTTTCCGAGTTGGTCAGCAGATTGCTCCATAGCAACGGGTCGAAAGACGAGTACTCCACGTCCTCGGGGTACTTGTTGAGTTGTCTCGAGTATTTGCGTCCGTACGGCAAGTCTCCTGCCGCTCTTGTGTATGCCTTTGTGATAGTCGAGTCAACTGCCGAATGTTGTGGTTGACCGTGATGTTGACTCTGGTGCTGTTGTTGTGTGTGTTGCTGTTGAAGTTGTTGTTGTTGTTGCTGCTGCTGTTGCTGCTGCTGCTGTTGTTGTTGAGCCTTCTGAGGAGGCTGTTGTTGATGCAAAGATTGGAGCTGAGAGTTGAGCTGGTTGTGGTTCATGAGATGCTGCTGCTGCTGCTGCTGAGGAGGTAGCTGTTGGCTGTGCATAGGAGTACCCATGGAAGGAGTGTAGTAATCCTCATGCTTCACGACAGGGTTCATGTTGTTGTGATTGTTGTTGCCGCTGCCATTCATATGGTCCACCACACCCATCAGGTCAGGCTGTGCTGTTCCCACGCCACCAAACACAGGGTCGCTAAATGGACTGGTCTGGACGTCCATGTGAGCGCCACCCATGGAACCATTGGTGCCGAATCCAAAGTTCTCGTCCCACGTTTCCTTCTTGACAAAGTCGTCGGCGTCCGTGTCCAGCATGTCGTCTATGGGGAACTCGAAGTCGTCCATCACCAGTCCTCCCGCGTAGTCAAAGTCGATTTCCTTGTCTTTGGCCATCTGTGTTAGTGGAGAAGAGGGGGGGAATGATATCACGTGAGTCGGCCTCAGGTGCGGTACTCACTGTAATCGATAAACCAACCGAGTTTCAGTCGTCTTGAGGTGTTTAACTCGTTGTCTCCTACAACTGGGCCCGAGCTTCCTTTATTATAGTGAAATTCTACCTCCAACCCAACACGATAAATTAAGCTTCGTGCAGAACCCAACGTGCACATCAGTTTTTTAACCTTGCGTCTCCCAGACCACTCTCCCAACCGCGACTTGTTGAGGTCACGTGCATGTGGGGTGGTGAACATGTTACGTTGGATGGATGGGGTGGTTGGGGGAGGAGGTGAAGTTAGGCACATATAATAATGTAGCCCAATCTAGGACGGCAACACACCTACTGTGTAATCACCTCCCGAACTCCACCACCGGCTCATGTTCGCCACCTGTTCCCTCACCTCCTTCCCCACAGGTTCCATATTGAGCTAGAATAACGAAAGCTAATGCCGAGGCCTAAACCTCAGTCCTAACTGTCCGGGGTCCAAAACACACCCTGCCGAAGTCAGTGGTGCCAGTAGAGTTGGCACCCTGGTTGGTATGTGGGGAGAGACCGAAGGGGGCTATTGTCATTGTACTTACCATCGTCCAGATGTAAATACACGGCTACACGGCTACTAGCACTAATGCCCATAGTCCTCCATGTACAACAGTATAGACTGTACACCTCCGTATGTCTATGACAAATGTGGATGCATCCCCAATATGGACGTTTGGGTCTCAAGAAAGCTGCATTAGTCCGGTTCTAGCTTACCGTCCGGGAACGGTCGTCCACGGTGTTTTGAGTCTAGCGACAAGCGGTGTGATCTGAGACCTTTTGGCACCAGTAGCGAGATCTTTGAGCTTGCCCATTGAGATTCATTGAGATTCAGTTCATTCATGGACACTGTACAACAAGTATTTGCACTGTTCAGTCTCATCTCATTTCACTCACTCTAATTACAACCCTTGAACATGTGAATTGGTGTTGAGTGTAACGATACAAGAATACGCCTTAGGGCGCATATTCCCACCGCTATAATATCCCGGATAAACTGCCCAGTCGTCGAATCGTCGCTGTCTCTCTCAGACCTATTTTCGGACCACTTTTGGACCACTTTGGACTGTCCACAAATTTTTGGCTAAATCGGTCCTTCTCCACGTGATGCTCTCCCCGCCACAAGTAAGAACGCTAATAAGAGGGGGGCCCCATTGTTGAATCCGGACAAGAGGGTAGAGTTTGAGTCAAGTGATGGGTTGCTTTCCCAACAATAGAGAGAGATGAAAATGTGTAGGGTGAAAGAGAACGAGTCCATTTGATATGAACAGTGTTTTGCGGCGCCCCTTACTCAGCGGCTAAAACACTTTGCCACACACTAGCGGCTTGGATCTCCAAACCCGGCCCTAACCCCCTCCTCAACAAGATACTGTTTAGACCGACTTTGCGGCCCTTTGAACAAGGTCCGTGAACAATGTGTCTCTCCAAAGTTAGGGTTCGCCGCATCCAGATAATCTCATCGCTTGACGTGCAGTATCGTGTCATTTCATTGTGGTCTGACAACAAGAGGAGATGGTGCCTTGTAGACCTTGAAGTCAACGTTTTGACGGGCTACAACCGCTCAGGGCGTCGAACACACGGACATGGAACATAAAACCACCCCCTTAATAGAACACGCTAAGCTCAGTACAGTAGTTGGCATGTGATTGTCTAATTCGCTTAACGCCAAACACTCAATGGGCCAAACACTCGATGCCAAAAACCCAATGTGGGGCTGAACCAAAGCGTGTATTCTCCGAGAGAAAGGACTGTGAGGGAGGTGCGGACTATTCAGGGGTTGCCGAGGCCATTGTGGGGTAACTTGGAAGAGTGTTATTATGGACCAAGTGGGTGATGGGGATGCCGGCGGAAAAAGAGAGTCTGTATTATACGGCTGTAGGTCGGGGGCTTCGACTGGCTCTTTATATACCCTGTGTTGGGCTCTTCGTCCTCAGTTTCCTTTCAGTCAGAACCGTGACTGTCTCTGAAAACCGTCTGATACACTTCACATTCACAAATGCCAATACACGTACTTTCGAGAATACCACCCCACACTCCATATCACGGTGCTCAGTGAAATCGGCTATGGAAGGAACATTTAATCGCCACTAGATCGATCAGTCCGTCCACCATCTCTGCAAGAGTGCTATAGTAGCTACCCTGGAACGTACAAGTATGGCTATCCGAGTCTCTACTTGTAGCAGCCTTTTCACAAACGTCACGAGATGCCTTGTTGGGTGATGTGGGCAAAACATCACGATAAGGCTTCACTGGTGAGCCTCAGGTCAGCTGCCACATAACGGTTGTGTATGAAACTGTGTGGGTGCGACACAGTACGCCAGTTCCACAGCTGCTCCTTTGTTCACACATCCACAACACCTTCCTGACTTGCCTCACGCAAAATACCCCTCCTCCACAATATCCACATCGTCATCTCCCCTCCTCCTGTTAGCCCCATCGGAAGTGCAGATTGGGGGAGAACAACGATGCGTAGAATGTCATTGCTATGAGATCTGAGATGGTACCGAAACCCTTTCATCCACGATCGATATGAATATGTACAACTGACCAAAGCTTTCCGATCCCAAATTTATGTTTCTACTCGTACTGTAGCTAGCGATTCATCCGATCTCTCGATCAAGAACATTCCCTCTGCAACTTTATGCCGTTCATGAGGTCATTTCGATGCATACCAGCACACGATGCAATTCGTAGCGAGACGAGACGAAGTACACGATTTCTGATGGTCTCTGTCAAAGCACCATTCAGTAACCCACCGAATCGTGTAACGAGCTGGAGTTCACAGCAATCATGAGCACGTGTGCGTCTCACGAGCATGGAATGGATTTCTATGTCCCCCGGCAAGACCCTCAAACCACCGATCTCGTTAAGCCCTTAAGAGTCGATAATTTTATAAACGCCGTTTCGATCTTCGATCTCCAGTGTCGCTCACTCCCTCTCCCTCTCTCTCTCTCTGTAACTGAATCAAGTCTGATTGCCCGATAGTGCCCTATTCGTTCTTTCCTGGGTCCTGTAAATTTCAGAACAGCCCTGGAGGAACAAAAGTTTTCAACCTTTCTCGCTTAAAGGTTATCGTCCGATACAATAGAACGCGTAGCACCCGTTGTAATAAATTACTTATGCTGGTAAGAACTCTACTGCTCCCTTTCAAGTATGCCCGTTGAGACGGCTTCACTAACTGTATACCTCGGCATCGAGGGCTAAACGAGTGCTCCATAGAAACAGAGTTCCAAAAGAGAGGCTAAAGACGTGGGTGTGACCTGAGTTTTGGCACGTTGACATCTCCTAGGCGGGATCTGGTGCGCTCCATCTCTACAGTCTCTATTCTAAGGCTCCAAGAAGACTCTAGTGATATCACAAGCTTGTACATACCATACCACCAACCCGAGCTTCGATATCAAAAGGTTTGCTGCCGCGGCCAAAAACTCTGTTTGTGTTGCTGTGCTATGCGTGCTATGTGGTGGGTTGTGTGTCTATGTGCGCTTATGTTGCAGTGCCTACAAGTAAGCTTCTTTCCTTCTCTGCGAACTTATACACCTTCTAAACTTGTGGATAGTGCACTTGTCGTTGTTTCACACCGGTTGTGATCCTTTCTCTGCACACAACAGCACGAAGCCACAAACACACACAGAAACCCCAGACCCCCCAAAAAGGACCCCACATAACATGGCACGCAGGACGCTGTACGTGACCGGCTTTGCTCCGGAAATCAGCGCCCGGGAGCTTGCCTACGAATTTGAGGAGTGAGTATTGTTTTGCTTTGTCTGCCTTTTTTCATGCTTTCCTTTTTGTTCCTTTTCTCTTGCTTTCCAACTGTTATTCCTCTTCTCCACCGGTTCTTCATGTGTTATTATCGCTCTTCGCCTTACGCGCGCGCTCTCTCTATCACTCTCGCTGTTTCGCTCTTTTTCCTCGCTCTCTTGTGGACTTGTTTCCACCGCTTTTACTCGCTTTTTCGCACACCCCTCGCTGCTCCGCTATTTCCGCTCCTCCAAACCTCCACCGGCTCGTTGCCTGTTCCGCCAGTGCTTTGCACTCCTCTCCTGCTTCGCCCTCCACCTCGGTCTCATGATAAACACTCTCTTCGACACCATTAGATCACCGTCTTTTTGTGACGCTCGTGATGTAATAACTCCCCTCTCTTTCTCTCCCTCTCTCTAACCTGAAGGTATCTGGTGTATCACAAGAGGTACCCCCTTCCTCCCCCTTTTCCCCTTTTCCCCATTTCTTCTACAACATGATTCAACTTGTCATTTGCAGAACTAACACAGAATCGGAAACATCTTTCGATGCGACGTGATTTCGCCCGCCCGGTCGGGGCGACAACACGGATACGCCTTTGTGGAGTTTGAAAACGCCCGAGACGCCGAGTACGCATACAGAGACATGCACAACCTGCGAATCGCCTCCGGCGACATCCTGCACATCGAGTGGGCCAAGACGCCGTTGCGAGAAACCCGACGACGACGACGCTCGCTCGACCGTGGCTCTGCCCAGCGACGAAGCCAGATGAGCAACGGCGGTGGCGACCGTGACCGCTCTCGATCTCGAAGCCCTGAACGACGACGAAGCTCCAGAAGCCCCGAGCGAGGCCGTTCTCGAAGTCCTGAACGAGGTCGATCTCGACGAAACGAGCGTCGGGACTTCTCCGACAGTCCAGAGCGAGATATCAGCATGAACGGAGGATCGGAACACGAAATGGCTTCGAGGAGCGTGCCGAGAGTCGGTTTGACCAGACGACGTCGTCACAGCATGGCTCCACGCCCAACAACGAGTCGGACGCAACCATGGTGGGAAGCGGTCACACCAGCGTGGATGGCAAGGAGAGTGCAGAGGCCGAGGCTCGACAGCCGCTCGAGAACGGCCACGGCGGGGAGGAGCCAAAGGTCGAGGTCAAGACCGAGTAATTTATCGCACTCTGTGCACTGTATATTATATAAGAGCGTTGTAGCGAAACAAGATTGACAGCGAGTGAAGTGAGTGGAGAAAGAACAGTACCTGGTACGAGTAGTATGTGCAATTACGAGAAGCGATAAGATCCATCCCGAAGGTCCTTTCTGGTCCTCCATTTCTCTCCAGTTTATACTACTGTATCATAAACGAGATATTCTACCACACTTTTACAACAGCCCATATCTATCATCTATTCATCTCATCCATTCTCTAGATCTTAACAATCACCTTGCCCATGGACTTGTTGCTTTCGAGATACTTGTGAGAAGCAATGATATCCTCTGTGGTGAAGTTGAACAGTTTGTCGACAAAGGTGTCAATCTTCCCTTCCGAGATGAGAGGAATGACATGGGACACAAAGAAGTCTCTGAGTTTCTCCTGGTAAGCCAGATCTCTGGATCGCAAAGTGGTTCCTTGGACAACCAGTCGCTTGTAGATGATGAGACCGATAGGGACGTCTCCCTTGACAATGGGGCCACTCATAGCTCCCATGAGAACGATTCGGGCATCCTTGGCGGCTATCTCGAGGTTTCGAACAAAGTAGGACTGTCCCACGGGATCGATGATAACATTGACTCCCTCTCCCTTGGAAGCGTCGTAGTGCTGGCTGACCACCTCCTTGAAGTCCTCCTTGTGGTAGTTGATAGGTACGACAGTGACTCCAAACTTGTCGCCCAGCTTCTTGACAAACTCGCACTTCTCGTCTGAGCCAACAGTGGTGAAGATCTTGGAAGCTCCTAGACTAGCAGCCAACTGGATCACAGCAATACCGACAGATGAGGCACCAGCGTGGACGAGCACAGAGTCGCCCTTTTGGAATTTCCCAACAGTGGTGAGAACCTGGATACCAGTGAACCACACCTCGGGAAGTCCAGCTGCCACTTCCAGGCTCAGATCGGAAGGGACCTTGATGAGAGTCTCCTCAGCTGCCACAACGTACTCGGCATAGGCTCCTCCATACACCAATCCAAAGACCTTGTCTCCGACAGCGAATTTGTCGGACTCGGACTTTTCAATTGTGCCTGAAAACTCGACTCCCAGAGTCTTGGGCGCCTGTGGGGGAAGAGGGTAGTTTCCTAGTCGCTGGAGCAGGTCCATTCGGTTTAGACCAAAATAGTCTGTCTTGACTAGCACCTGACCTTTCTGGGGGCTTGGAGTGGGCTCTTCTCCGATGTAGAGGTTTTCGGCGGGGCCCTTGTCGTCTTTGATTTGAACTGATTTCATTTTCCGTGTTTCTGGGTTGTTTCTCCGCTTTCAATTGACGTCAACGGTGGTTTATATAAAATAGCGGGGTGCCATACTCACTTGCTTCATACACGCACGCCAAGTTCATTTGTAAGCGTGCATCTGAACTTTGTGTTGGTGGGGGGCGGAGATGGGAGAAGGAGTAGGGGCACAACTATAGGCAGAGAGTAGCTATACAACCAATTGTGAGAACAAGTAAAAGAACTGTTGAGGGCAGATTGGTCCATGGTTTGTCAGGCTTTGTTCGCTCAAACTACGTCTAGTCAAAGCCCACTTTCCACGGTAAATTGACAGTGCCAAGTGGTCTAAACCAGTTGTTGGGTGACGTTTATGGGAGCGTGCGGAACATGTCGGGTTTGGAGATGTCGTCATTTGGATAGAGCTTTGTTAGCTAGCGCTATATCGCACATTGCCGGTTTTCAGTGGTGAGGGAGATCATGTGAGTGATTGACTATATAACTGAAGCATTTCCTTCAATGAGCTGGTTCCACAAATATGACGTATTGCAACAAGTTCTTTTGTACTCCGTGCTGTGGTCGCACTTCGAATTGTGCTGCACAGCCCTTTACCTACACTCAGTTAGCTATAACTCACCATCTAAATTATAGGGGCAACGGTGAGACACTTGTATAGAGTGATGGACGGTGGAATATCACCAACTAAGCACGATGAATTGGGCCTCTCGTGAGTGGATGAAGAAGGTGGAATACCTACCAGCATTGTCGCTCTTGGTCAGCTAAGGATCTCACAATACCATGATTGATCTGATAACTACTCTTACAATCACCCAATTCAGAAACATCAAAACACCATACCAAGGGAATACCAAGGGACCACAACAACACTCCTTCAATCAGTATAATATTCGCAGCACGGCTAGGACGAACCAACAATGCCTGGATAGTGCACGTTGGGAGACTGTTTGTAGCTTCATCCTGCCGCTGCTGCGGCTGCTTAGTTGGCCGCCGTTTTCGGTTCACCAAAGTCACGTGCCCAAAATCAACTTCGGTGCATGTGACATGCTGTGCAGCCCAGACCTGAAACCACGTCACCACCACACCATGTCAAAAGACTCATTTGCGGATCTGTGGACACCCAAAAGCGGCAAGGACGCGGCGGCCAAGCTGTCGCTGGCCGAGCGCCAAAAACTAGAGGCCGCCAAGAAGGCTGAGCAGGCCAAACAGTGGTCTGGCCTGGACTATCTGGGCGGAGGCATTGGAGGAGGCAGTACGGGCTCCAGTGGACTTGTGGGAGGGCCCATTTCGAGCACAAACACGGGCTCTTCGAGTTTGAGTGCAAACAACACCGCTCGTCCTACGGATATTCTGGCTGCCGGTCCCACAGCCTCTTCCTCTGCTCGGGCCAAGGCTGGCAATCTGACTGCCGATAACACGGGTTCCAGTAACCCGTTCATGCCGACCTTCAAGATCATCGAGGACCAGCGATTCGAGCAAAAGGTACAGGTTCCCAAGGACCCCTTTGATCTGATGGATCTCGGCATGTCTGCTCCCATCAGCGACTCCAACACTCAGACAAAGAACAACAACAACTACAACAACAACAACAACAACAACAACACAATCGAAGAGGAAGATGATCCCTTTGCTGTTTTCAACCAGCCGGTCAAGAAGGCCCCTGAGCCCGAACGACAGCCCGAACGACAGCCTGAACGGAAACAGAAGCCTCGATCTAGAGTGGATTTTCAGCCGGAACCTGAGTATGAGCCCGAAAGAACATCTACCCCTGGAGGAGACAAGGCAGTGGCAGAACTGGTGGATATGGGTTTTTCTGCTGACCAAGCATCTGCGGCCCTGGCTCTCACTCCTTCCGGAAAGGATGTTGCTATGGCCATTGACATCATCATGAAACAGGCCCATGCGGCTGCCAAGGGGGAGACTTATGTGCCTCCTTCTGGACAGAAGAAACAGGAGCAGCCTCGACAGTCGCGACAAGCACGTCAGCCAGCACGTGATGAGCACATGGACGAATGGGAACGTCAGTCCAGAGGAGAAGACCCATCTTCTAGCAGAAGCAGTCGGTCCAGAGAGCCGTTCAGAGAGAATGAAGATATGCTCGCAGACGCCTCCAAGGTCGCTTCTCAGCTTGGTGCCCAGTTCATGTCCAAGGCCGGTTCTTTGTGGTCTGTGGGACGAAAGAACTTCGCCAAGGCTGTGGAGACTTACCAGGGAGGAAGCCGAGGTACTGCTGCCGACGGATCTCCTGCTTGGATGAAGGATGCCAAGTCTTACGAGGGGGATGGCGAGTTCAACGACTCGTACCAGCCCATGGGCGAGTCATTCAAGGACTCTGATGATAGTGACGACGATGATGAAGAGGACCATGTCAGACCTCCTCCTAGACAGTCGAGACCGGCTCCCAGAGAAGCTAGACAGGCCCCACGACAAACGCCCCCTCCTTCGAATGGAAAGTTCAAGTTTAATGACGACGAAGAATCCATTGCTCCTCGAAGAAGACGGCCTGAGCCCAAAAAGGAGACCCCTGCCCCTCCTGTGGTCAAGGAGACACCCAAGGAGGCTCCTTCTCTTGTTGGAGATCTTTGGGACGCTCCTGTTCCGGCCAGTCCTGCCAAGAAGACTCCTACTTCGTCTGCTTCTAATGGTGCATCTCTTATTGGATCGACATCTTCCTCTTCTGCTGCCTCCGCCAATCGGCCGCACGTGGCTATCTCGTCCATGGCTATGGAGATGGTCACTGATGGAAGAGACAAGGGAGCCGAGGCTGTGAAGCAGGGCTCTTACGATATCGCCCTGGAACATTATAACGTGGCTCTTCTCAACGTGCCTTCTCCCCATACTCTGCGAGCTCTTCTGCTTTCCAATCGTGCCTTCTGCCATCTCAAGGCTGGAGACGCCAAGGCTGCCATCATTGACTCCGAAGAGGGTATCAATATCATTGGGCCTACTCTTGGCGCTGGAGAGGAGGTTGAGCCTGGAAAGTCTCTGCAGGAGATTTGGTCCAAGCTGGTGATGCGAAAGGCCGAGGGTTTGGAGCATCAGGAGAAGCATCAGCAGGCTCTGGACCAATGGACGTTGCTGGTGAGCAAGGGATTCACCACAAAACCTGTCATGGACGGAAAGCGACGATGTCAGGCCATTGTGACCCCCAAGGCTGCTCCTAAACCTGCTGCCAAGAGCGCGAAGCCTGCTGCCAGACCTGCTCCCAAACCCGCCTCGTCTGCACCCGCCCCTGCAGGCAAATACGAGAACCTTGATCGGGTGCGAGCTAGTCACGCTAAGACCGCCAAGGAAGAAGCTGAGAAGGCAGCTCTTGGTGATGTCGTTTCTTATAAGATTGAATCGTGGCGACAAGGCAACGAGGACAATCTGCGAGCGCTTCTGGCTACTCTGGACAATGTTCTGTGGCCCGAGGTTGGATGGAAAAAGATCACCGTGGCCGACTTGGTAGTCAACAAAAAGGTGAAGATCAACTACATGAAGGCCGTGGCCAAGACTCACCCCGACAAGATCACGGCAGAGACTTCTACCGAGAAGAAGATGATTGCCAATGGAGTTTTCATCACGTTGAATAAGGCGTGGGACAGCTTTAAGGTCCAGAACAACATGTCCTAGTGACCATTGATACACTATGGCACGACGGCGCAACGGCACAGCGGCACCACCGCTGCTCTCGCATTACAATTTAGAAACGGATAATATATATACAGCCGAGGCAATTACTCCAGGCTTTTAATGGTCTCACATAACGAGTAGTAAAAGCTGCACCACGTGTGGGGGTTGCAAAACATGTCGTAGACTTGACGATCATTTCAATCAATTTTCGGAATTAACCCAGTTGGAGATAAAAGTATTCGAATTAATTCCCGAGGAGGTGAACACTTGTCTACAACTCTGGACAAGGCATTGAGTTGACGCAGGTTGTGTATAGGGAACAAAAGAAATGACCAGCTAGGGTCACCGTAGGTTGACGGGCTTGCTATTGTTCCGTGGGTCCTTGTCTCTGGCTCTTCTTGGCTGCTTGAGAGGTGTGGGTCTGGACGTGGCTGTCTACACTACGAAGTGACACAACTGGCTCTGGCTCGTGCACGACTACATACACATCTTATGCTTGCTACTGTCCTCGCGCTGTATCTACTTGAATGTGAATCTGTTTGGTGATGCACACAACAATGACAACACTCATTCTTGAGCTGTAAAACATGTAGACCAAGGTGTAAACGGCATTGAGGAAGCGCCCAAAAGAAACACCCCCTGCGAACTTTTCACTCAGGTGACGAATGCTAACATTCGGATTGCGAACTCCGAGAGCTTGTGATGTGAAAATTCACGTGGCTCTCGAGGCATGTACAGGAAAGGTGTAAGGAAGAGAAGATGAGGGAGTTTGATAACCCGTCGATCTATTGAAGCAGGCTGACATGCTGAAGTCCATGGAGGTAAACTTAGGACGTGGAGGGTTGTACCGCGCCTCGTCTCGCGGGTGTCGTGTTTTTACGGGGAGGGTGAGACATTGTGGGTCAAAACAGCAACAGGTGAGAGGGATGCGTCCATTTTGGCTTGAGGGGTACCTCATGGCTGTCGTTGGCGTCGCATATACATGCATATGGCTTCTATAAAACGCTTCCTGATAAGCATAGCCACTTCTTTCGGTCCGTTCCATGGCCAAGTTTTAAGGCTTTCGCTTAACTTTAACAGCGATGAGGTACAGCCCACCCCCCTTCCATACCCGACAGCTAAAAAGACACAGGAGGTTGTTTATCTGTACTGTGGGTTTGCTGCGTGCCTATTGCGGGATTAGTGTGTTTCATTTGGGCGAAATGAAATTGGTAAGGTCGCATCTGAGGCGCTTCAACGGAATGTCGGCTCAAAGGTGGACCAAAAAGCCCGACCTTGGTTTGCTTGGAGTTCTATGCATGGTTGCATTTGACGGAAAACGGTGCTAAGCGAGATGAGATGAAGGTGGCACAAGAGTCGCTATTGTACGAGCTAAGATGTGAAAGGTCCCCCAGAAAATTAGAAAACGTTGCCCCTGGCCAGACGGCTCTTCGTCAGCGCACATCTTATCATAAAAGAATGCATATTTGGCCCTATTCATGTGGCTCCTAAAAGCCCTATCCGTTAACCGAGCGAAAGAGCGAAAGCCAAAAAGTGACAGACACAAGGACAAGGAAGGACACATGATGATGTACAGTGTACAAGTACAAGTGGAAAAAAGAGCGAGCAAGCAGGTTTTTCGAACGTAACAAAGACTGAATACAAACACTTGCACCTCTGGAGTCGAATGCTGGTGACTTTGAAACAGCAACACAAGCTTGGAACACTCGAAACCTACACACTTCGCACACCACAACACTGTCTTTCATGGTCGCCACATATTTGACTTGGAAGAGATCTGCACACGAGCATGGTAAATATCTTTTTGAGTGAGACGACGACGCATAAATTCATAGCTCCATCTATAACACATGCGAGGGTGACTGTAGAGTCCGAGACATGCCAAAAGCAAGCAGGCGGTGACGAAGAAGAATGACAAATATCCTTTTAATTTGCTCAGTCAATCAGCGAGAGCCAAGAGCGCCTGCTGTCCCCCGTCTGAGATCTTCTCTAAACCACTCTCTATCTGGGCTGTAAACTCAGATGTAGCAATAGAGTTGAATTGCTGTGGACGGCCGGCAAGGCTTACCCTTTCAGACCATTTAGTGCGATGAGCCAGCTTTAGTGACGTTAGAGTCTCCGACAATGTCTGAGGTTGCAATTTGAGGCGAAGACGTGCTTGTGACGAATTCGAAGTGTTACTCGAGATATCAGTGGAAGAATGTGATTGTTGGCTATGTGTTATTTACATGTTGTTTAAACCAGTGTGTACGCTTGAATGTAGGAGTTGTCCGAAGGGTATGTTTGGACGTGAATAAATAGGAAGGAAAGGATGGAACAGTTTTTTACAAATGCATTGCTAGTTAGCGATAAATAATGCGCTCGCTTAGTTGAGGAAATGGGCCTCCACTCCAGCGGACTCTTCGTACTGACACGCAGACACAATCGTCTTGCCGAACGTCTTGCCGACCCACATTTCAGTGGCGCCAGCGGCTACCTTGCCCAGTAGACGCTCAGTGTCGCGCGACCAGATGGAGATTCCCGAGTCGGAGGAGGTGACGGTAGTCTTGTCGTTAGTGCCTAGGACCTTGCCGCCAGCCTGCAGCAGCTCTTCGTGAGAGATGATCTTGAGCAACTCGGCCGAACTACAATCCCAAATGAATAGGCAACCGTTGGATCCCACACAGGCGAGCTCATTGCCCATTTCGTCGAGCTTGAAGCTCATCTGCCCGGTGAGAGTGTGTTGGAGGGACCCGTCTCGCAGGTCCCAGATTCTGACAATGTTGTTTTGGTCACCTGTGATGAGTCTCATGTTCTTGGAGTCAAGAGCAATGTCTTTGATGGCGGCTCTGTGACTGGTGAGCACGTATTTTTGCTTTTCCGAGCGAGTCTCCCACACTCGGACAGTCATGTCCGAGGATCCGGACACGACAAACTTGCTGTCTGCTCTCAAAGCCGTGATTGCTTCGGAGTGACCGTTCTCCAGAGCCTTGGAGATGAATTGGCCTTTGTTGTTTTCCTTGCCCAATCGCACCGAAGTGTCTGTAGATCCGGACACCACACTGCCGTCATCAATCATCTTGACGAAGGAGACTTCTTTGGTGTGTCCTGTGACCACTCTGGGCTTGATGTTGGGCAGGGGAACGGGTAGTGAGCTGGCCAGCTCATCGACGTTGTTGTGGTCACATTCAGCAAAGTAAATGTTGACGTTAGTGTCCTTGGAGCCCGTGACGCACACGTTCTCAATGAGATCCAGACAGGTGACGGGTTGGGTATGGCCTTGGAGGTTGGTCATCAACTTGCCCGTTTTGGCGTGGAAAGCACTCACGATATGGCTGTTCTCCAGCAAGACACACATGTGGGCGTCGTTGAAGACGACATCTCGAACCACAAACCGGGGCCGGAGCGGGATGAAAATGTGAGGGTGAGAGGTAGGGGTGTGCTTGATGGCCTCCTCATTGAGTCGGGCACGGTGGGGCATTTGGAGTCTGGTTGTTGGAGGCCAAGTTGGCTGGGACGCGGAGTCATGAAATATAAACTGCAGAGCTTTTCTTTTGTGTTTTTCCTCTTCACATCTGACTATGAGCTGAGTTGGCCCAGGAAGATCGGGTTTGAGATTTAAGACGCTTAGTCTTTAGTCGTGCAGTGCAGCCTGGAAGGGAAAGGGAAAAAAGTGAGGGTCGGAAAACTCAGTCTGTACCCGCACATTAGAATCAGAGACAGACAGCAGAGACAGGGCTTAGGCTAAACTTGGCCAAGCTAAGAGGAGGACCAAAAGGCGCTAAAGGTTTTGGGGGCGTCAAACTGAACACCAGCGTCAGTGAAACTACAACCGCGGAGAAGAACTACATCTCAGACATCAGCCCATTTTTCAAGAGAACACACAAGGTACACCACTATGTGCTTTGCATCTGTATGAACACTGTACCTACAGGCACGGAAGCCGCGAGAAGCCCCGTGTGTCTAAATCCAGGTGGCCCTATAACGGCCCGCTGAGTCAGTCTTCACCCAGGGTGGGCGCTGTGTCCGAAAACGGTTCACTAGAACGTACACACGTTAGCCTGATGAGCTCGTCAACTGTCACAACAACATGAGACAGATCTACACAGCGTACGAAGACGCGGCAGGGACTTGGGCTTGGCTGGCCAAAGGGGGTTGTTGCCGCCGTGTGTGTACGGTCTGTACGACGTATTAACTGTACTCTCGTCTGCACTCCCCCCTCAACACCCCCATATTCCTGCTCCCCTCCATGCGCCAATAAAGTTCTTCTCAGCCGTACGGTTGAGTGGAAGAAGGGAAGAAGACAAAAAAACCAGTCAACAAAAGAGTGCGCGTAGAACGCACTTTTGGAGCAGATACGCACGAGAAAATGTTCTGTAGCTATTGTTCCAGGTCGTTCGTTATGCACCATGTTTTTCACTGGTCAAAACTACCGCCGCATCTCTGTTTTGGGCTCTTGTCAGATCCATACATAATATAATGGCGACTCCTATGATATATAACATCGCCGTATCCGTCAGTATGAGGTTTAACTGCAGTTCAAGGACTGTTTAGGCTTGTAGCTTGAAACCGAGAGTAAATCAAAAAGGGATCGCTAGCGCCGTATTCCCTGCTCAAAGCGAGATATATGAAAAGTTGATTATATACCGCGCGCCATCCATGCGGTCACGTGCTTGTCACATATTTGCCACCCTCACTAAAAACCTCATGGTTCAATAGTTCCCTTCTATGATCTGCAGTCTATACATGAGAGACGCTTGAGATCGAAAACACAATGGTTGGGAGACACCCTCGAGGCAGTGTTAGCCACATCTGAAAGGCACAAAAGAGATTGATAAGGCGAAAGATGAACCAATGAGTATGTGGCTGGTAGACTTATTAATTTCCCCCACTTTCCCCTTCTGTACTGTCTGAGAAGTTTGTACCGGATCTCTCTTTCGATCTTCAATGTCAGCATTTCATATAATTCTATTTGCCTCGATAAAATTTCATATACCTCGGTCCTCATCACATTATCTCGCAGAACCATTGTGATAACCGAGATCCCCCTTTGAGCCAAGCATTCTTGGCGTCAGTTTAATCACGCTGCTAAGTTTATCATCTTTGTTCCATCTTTGATGATCTTCGATGAGTGTGGTGTTGCGATGGAGTCGCCATCACTTAGTTAGTCTTCGCCACAGGCAATACAGTAAATACCTGATTGTGCAACTACCGCTTATGTAATCCACACACTGTCCACAAACTCTCAATAAAAACATCATCATGATAATTATAGAATACATGCAGTCACTGCTGACAGCTCCTGCTCACTCACCCCCTCAATGCAATATCATACTCCTTCAAGGCATGATGAATAGACGTCTTGACTGACGCCATGGCTCCCACAGCCAGCTTGTGCTGCTGTTCGTCCTTGACATCTCCAACAGCAGCATCAATTCGCTTGATGCACTTGGCCAGACTGTTGGCCATGGTGCCACACTCAGAGGACCCTTCCTGGAAGTTATGCCAAAAGTGTCGAAGAAACTCAATGGTTGTAGTGTGAACAACCAGAAGATCATTGAGCACCTTGGGGTCCATAAGGCTCTCGTTAACAGTCTCCCACGAGCCCTTTTGTTGATTCACAGCACTCTGCACGTTGCTCCAAGCCTGTGCATAATCGGCTGAGTAATCATCATTCACCAGAGAAGCCAAAGAGACAGGGTTATCATGCTGCGAATTCACGTACTCCTTACAAGCCTCGGCATCTAATGGAGTCATGTCAACGTCTCCGTCATTGTCCTTCTTGTTTGACGTCGTATCGCTCTGTCTAACCTGCAGAGGGACATACTCGGCTCCAGTCTCTCCCTGAAGATCATTCAGAGCCAAAGCCCCGTAATCCTTCTCGGCCAAAGGAGCTTCTGACTTTTGTGCCAGTCGCTCAGACAGTCGATTGATGCTCTTGATGACACTCACCACGTCTCTTCCTGAAGAACCAGCTCTCATGGTCATATCTGGTCTGTTTCCAAACGACTCAGAGCCTGCCTGTGAGTCGTTACCGTCGATGTCGACAAATCTGTGCACCTTGTCGGGCATTCCGGCGGCCAGAGCAGCTTCCTTATCATACTCGTCGTCCAGGTAGCGGTCCATGAGCGGATCAGTAGGATCCTTATGTGTGATTTTTTCTCCTCTCAGCTTCTTGAACAGTCGGGACTGGAAGAAACGGGCCCAGAACTCTGACTCCTTCAATCGAGGAACATTATCGTCGTAAGCTGTTTGTACCACAGGGTACTGGTCAAACATATCCTTGACCTTCTCGGGTGTAAGCTGAACATTGACAGTGTTATCTGAACCAGTAGTGGGCTTAATCGTGGACAAAACGTTGTAAGGTCCCTTCTTCTGGTTACTGGTCAATGCAAAGGCTCGCAGCAGATGCACTCGAATGCTCCAGAACTCCTCTGGCTTCAGTCCTCCATGGATCACAGTTGCTGCGAACACTTTGCCCAGCTCCTTACTCTCCTTGAGAAGCGTCTGTTGAAGCTGAAAGTCCGCCAACAGACTCTTGTCGTCCATTGCCACCTTTTTCTCCTCCTTTTTTGGTGGTGGCGTCGCTGTAGCCGGTGTGGATGATCCATCTCCTGCTGCTGAAGGAGGTGGGTTGGAGGCGTCTCTTCTGGCTCTTGAAACCAGCCCTTGAAGCACGTCTCGACACTCAATCATGGTGCCTCGGTTGGAGAAGGCAAAAGTCGACGGATCATCGCCAGCGACGATTTTGAGCATGATTTTGGCCGAGTTTTCCGGCGTGGCCTGCAAGTTTGTGACATTGGCGAGATTCACATTGATGGGGGCTCGATCTCCACTGACGGGCGTCCACTCGAGCTTCTTTGTCTCGGCACTGATACTCAGCACGCCCAGCACCTTTTTGTTGGTCGCCTGAAACGTGTGTGACATGGTGGTTGAGTCTGACTGGTGCAGTTGTAGATGTAGATAATGGAGTTTGGAGCATCATGCATGTTGGGTGGTGTCCAAGTGTGGGTCTCAGTAGACGGCGTTAAGGTTACTTGGGTATAGAAGGGAAATTTGGGCTGATGTTACTGACCCAGAAGTGATGAGGTTGGATTAAAAAGAGATGAATCAACTCATACTATAACTTTGTATCGATGTTGCAAGTTTCAGCTCAATCAACCACCTTTGAGCCCGGTTTGAAAGACTATATTCGCTTCCCTCAGTGGAAGCTTATACACCAGAGCACACTATCTAGCCATGGTGTCAAGTGAGACTTGCTGCAAGTGGAAGTTTGTGTGTTATACTACTAATGCCGTTGGCCCAATAAACTGAAGTGATCAAAGATGAAGATCATCAGTATCTGTCCAATATCAGCCTCAAATCTATATCTTCACATCGCTCCAAATTGTCCCTTATCATATCTCCTCGAAACCTCTCCCATCAAGCCACAACTCATAATGTCTATATAGATCAGGCCTTTTCACTAGCTGGAGAAAGCATAGAGTATCGAGTTTGAGAGCAATTCGGACATAGAAAACGGGTTCCAGACTCGTCTTATCGTAGTTCGGTCATAGACACCCCCTTACTCCCCTCCATCAACCCCCATCATCCCACGTGCATGATGCCCATCCTAACCAAACCAAAGTGTGTGCTGAACATCCCTCTCCACCCCTAACCCTATGAAAAATTGACTATCAAATAATTTTAACCACAAGCGGGCAAATCCATACACCACCTAACTGTTACCTACACAGAACACACATAACATGTCCACTGTCATCGGTATCGCCTTTGGAAACACCAACTCCTCCATCGCCTACGAGAAGGACGGCAAGGTCGAGGTTATTGCTAACCCCGACGGAGATCGATTTATCCCCTCCACCGTCTCTTATGTCGGAGCTGATGAGTACTCCGGTCTGGAGGCCAAGGCCCAGCTGATTCGAAACGCTGCCAACACCGTCACCAACTTCCGAGACTACCTCGGCAAGTCTTTCGCCAACATTGACGCTTCTGCCGCTAAGGCTTCTGCCAAGCCCACCGACGGAGGTTCTTCTGTTGCTTACAAGCTGGAGCGAGGTAACGGTGAGGAGGCCGTCTCTGTTGATGACATTGCCGTCCGACACCTGACCAAGCTGCAGGAGGCCGCCAAGGACTACATTGGAAAGCCCATTGACGGAATTGTCATTGCTGTGCCCACCGATTTCGACGAGGCCACCACCAAGGCTCTTGTCAAGGCCTGTGAGGGAGCCAAGATGCCCGTTCTGCAGGTTATTTCCGAGCCCGCCGCCGCTCTGCTGGCCTCCGATGCCGGTAACGCCGAGATCTCTTCCGGCGACCGAGTTTCTCTGGTTCTCGACCTCGGTGGAATCCGATCCGATGCCGCTGTCATTGCTTCTCGAGGCGGTGTCTACACCACTCTGTCCACCCACCACGCCTTTGGTCTTGGAGGTAACAAGCTCGATGACGCTCTCGTCAACTACTTCGCCAAGGAGTTCGAGAAGAAGCACAAGCTCAACCCTCTGGACGACAAGCGAGGCGTTGCCAAGCTCGTCTACGAGTCTGAGGCCGTCAAGAAGACCCTTTCTAACACCTCTTCTGCCACCTTTGCCATCGAGTCTCTCGCCGGCGGCATTGACTACCACGGAACCGTCAACCGACTGCGATTCGAGCTTGTTGCCAAGTCCATCTTCGCCGAGTTCAACACCTTCGCTCTTGAGGCCGTCAAGAAGGCTGGTCTTGATCCCCTTGATGTCGACGAGGTTCTCCTTGTCGGAGGTACCGCCAACATCCCCAAGATCGCCAAGCTGCTGACTTCTGCTTTCGAGAACGCCACTGTCGTTGCCCCCGCCGTTGAGTCCAAGGCTGTTGAGCCCGCTGAGCTCGTTGCTCGAGGTGCTGCCATCCAGGCCGCTCTTGTCGCCGACTTTGACGAGTCTGAGATCGCCGAGTCCACCCAGGCTGTTGTCACCGTCGCTCCCCACACCTCTGCCCCCATTGGTGTCAAGCTCGCTGACGGCTCTCTCAAGGTCATCATCCCCCAGGACACTCCTCTGCCCGTCAAGAAGTCCGTTGTTCTCCCCGCCAAGGGCTCTTTCTTCGCCCAGATCTACGAGGGTAAGCACTCCATCGACGAGAAGGAGGTGACCCCCACCAACGACGACGAGGACTCCGACTTTGACGACGAGCCCTACACCGAGCGAACCAAGAAGGTCGAGGGTACTCATCTCCTCGGTGAGCTTGGTCTCGACGGTATCACCGGAGACAAGGTTGAGGTCATTGTCAACATCACCCGGGAGCTCAAGCTCGAGATTTCCGCTCGAGAGATCGGAGGAGCCGGAGTTGTCCGAGGCGTTGCCGGAACCGCCAAGTTGGAGTAAGCATAGATAAAATAGAGATTGTTATTGATGGAAATATTGGAGATTGGTTGTAGGGTGTTTGATGTAGAGTGACTGAGGTGCTACAGGGATGATTTCCATGAGTGGAATGCTTTCTCACATTGTTTTAATTTGTATGTACATCTATCAACATTAAGTGCAAGGGTGGCTGTGGAACTGTGCCTATGAAGTTCTGGTATTGTCTGTAAAGCCACAATGCTCCATGCTCGATTATCATGGCAACTCTTCAAATCCGTTGACCGTTGGTCCAATACCCCTAGGTCTTCTTCTTCCCCATGGCAATGCAGAGATCTTGCAAAAGACAAGACAGCTCGTCTCTCCCCAGATCCTTGATATCCTCGCCGAACTTGGTGTTGTCAGGCATCAGCTGCGCCAACCTGGCTGTGGCAAACTCCCTCAATTCGATGTTGTTTGCTTCGTTGCACTTCTGCCACAGGTAAACAACCTCTCTGGTCGATAGAAACCAGCTACTCTGTTTCACCTTCGCGATGGCTATGTTAAGCAGCTCTGGTAGATCGTACATCTGGGCAAACACAACCAGTCTTGTTGCGTCTCCTCTCAGTAACGACATATCCTGGCCGTAAAGGTACCTGACGATTACCTCGAGCGTTGAATGAGGCATCGGAAGCTCCAACTCATTTTCCGCGGCCTCTTTCATTTCTGACTGCATCATTGTCTTGAAGAAGGGCCACAGAGCAGTCATGACTGCTTTGTGGACCTTGATAACCTGTCCATCCTCGGATTTTAAACTGAAGTCGCCATCAGCAGCAGCTCTGATTTGAGAGAGTCCTGACTTTTGTACGTTTGTCCGAGCCGCAATGAAATCAGGCAGCAGCTGGACGCTCTCTTTCTCGATGCGACAAACCGTGGACGTACCCCAATTGTCTTTTAAAGTGACCAAAGAGTAGGTTGCTGAAAGCTCGGGCACTGAACTCATGACGAAAGCATTTTCACTGAGTGCAATCACTTCAGAGGGGTAACTGGGTGCAGGAAAGAGCGACGCAGAACTGAAATGTCTCTGCTTCAGAGCTTCGTTGTAATAACAGAGGTGCACGTTGTGTCTCGCGGTCGCGGTACTGTTGTCATCAACACCGTAGACGAAGTAGAAGGTTCCTACGTCCTTGAGAATGCAAGAGGCATAGATATTGCCTTTGATCTCGGCGTCAAAGGCCTCCTTCGTCATAGTTGTCGCTACTCCTGGTATCTTTCTAGCGCTCATTCTCGGTCAGGTATTCGTTGAGTGGTGTGGAGGTTGGTAACATGTATCGAAATTACCAATTCTGGTGATGTTGTGAAGCGTCAAATAAACATGAAGTAAACGAGTGATTTGGTTGACTAGTGAATAGTTCCAAGAATGATCTCTGAGCTGGACGCATCACATGTTCAATTGAAACAAAACAGTGAATCTCACAGATTTACCCAAAACGTCACGTGACCTCCTTGCCTACCCCAGATCAAGAACGTCCAAGGAACCCCACCTGTCTCTGCTTACATAATGAACTGTAAATGGTGTTGATGAAGCCAGAGAGGGTGTAGTTGTTTTCATAATCAGGTTCGATTTTGACACTTTGACAACAAATGTTTAGTAACCGATCCCTTTCTAGCAGATTGCAACAGTCTCCTTGTCTCCACAACCCCTCCATCACCCTTTACAGCACTACCTCAAACCGTCCACGACATTAAACTTCCACCAAACACCACCTCCCATAGCTAAGATTTCCATACCTTACATGACACAGCATCAGACAAGACGACGGTGATTCCCTCGAGACACGACAGCACTTTTCAACCAGCACATCGACACACAACTCAACACATCGACATCACGACATCGACATTGCAACATCCGGCAATGCGAGCAAACTTCATACAGCCCCAGCAGGTCCATCAAGGCTTTGTCAACGGCAATGCCGGCCCCGACCCAAGGATGGGCATGATGGGACAGGGCGGAGGCGCCCAGGGTGTCAACGGCATGATGCGATCGACCGCGACACAGAACCAGGGTGGCCAGCAGACACAAAACAGCACCCCGGTGCGTTCTGCACAACAGGGTGGCCAGCAGCAGCAGCAGCAACAGCCCAACTCAGGCCAGCGTCCCGGATCGGCGTTGGGTCTCAACTCCACGCCCGGTCAGCAGTCTGGCGGACAGCAGCAGGGTTTCCCCGGCATGGTCAACCCACTTCCCATGGGAATGCGAAACCCGATGATGATGGGTCAGCAAGGAGGAGTCTCTGGAGGTCGACGAGGGCCCGGAGGAGCAGGAGGACCACCCATGATGGGAGCCGCACAGATGCAGCATCTTTCACAGCAGCAACAGCAGCAGCAGCATCCGGCACCTGTTCGAGAGGTGTGGGGCTTCAATCTTGAGGAGGAGATGGCCAGGGTCAGAGAGGTTTCTGAACGGGCACGATACGTGTCTCTGGAATGCAAGTTCCCGGGTATTGTGGCTCGTCCTATTGGCCAGTTCCGGTCCACAAACGAGTACCATTACCAGACTCTTCGAGCCAACGTTGATTTGCTCAAGGTCATCCAGGTGGGACTCTCATTCTCAGACGACTCTGTGGCCCCTCCCGTCACCTGGCAGTTCAACTTCCGGTTCGACGAATCCCAGGACATGTGTTCCGAAGACATTAAGGATCTGCTGAAACAGAGCGGAGTGGACTTTGTTCGACACCAGCAGCATGGAATCGACGCTTTCAACTTTGGTGAGCTGCTCATTTCGTCCGGACTGGTCCTGGACGACGGCATCGAGTGGATCACCTTCCATGCCGGCTACGATCTGGGCTACGTGCTCGGCATCATGCTCAACAAGGAGCTTCCGGCCGAAGAACAACAGTTTTTGGCCCAAGTACGACGATACTTCCCTCGAGTGTGGGACCTCAAGAACGCTGTTAAAAACAGCGGCCTTACAATCAGATCCAACTCATTGTCATCCCTGGCCGAAGACCTGCGTGTCAGAGACCAGGAGGTGACCAACAACCAGGCTGGAGCGGACGCCAAGCTCGCCGCAGAGTGTTTCTTTGAAATGCGACGGTACCTGGGCGACCAGATGGCTCTGGAGATGGCCAACAAGCTGTGTGGTCTCAGTGAGCTTCATCCTGAACAGTTGATGCTGTTGGAAGAAGACGAAGACGCTCCTGGAGAGGATCTCACCGAGTTGCCCGTGCCCACGGTCCAGAAGCCCAAGGAGAAGCAGGATGGAGTCAACGTGTTCCAGTTTTCCAAAATGGGAGGGGGCAAGTAATATAAGAGGAGGACAGCTGCGTTAGACATGGTGTTTGCATGTATACAGCAGAGAGCTTTGTACAATAATGATATGATGAGCCACGACAAACGGACGAGCGAGGTATGGCACTGAGTGCTGTTCACGACTTTGCAAACGAGTGGCATGATGATATGAGGATGAGGGAGTAAGTAGTTAAGAGCATATGTTAGATAGTTGGTGGTGACGTAATTACAAGTAGCTATAGAGACTGTGAGTGATTGGCGTATAAAGCTGTTTAAGCTACTATACACGATGCGACCGTTACTGTTCCTGAAGAAGTACGAAGAGGTGAGTATCCATAGGCAGCTTCTGTACAATCACGAGAAGTATGATTCAGAACGATTACCGTGGAGAATAGCAACACAAGACATCAGACAACTATAGATAGGCGGTTCATTGCTATTGATAAGAGCTGAAAGGTCCGGCTGGCAAGGTGACATACAGCAGCTTTTGTTAG
This sequence comes from Yarrowia galli, assembly GCA_900519055.1. Classification (NCBI taxonomy): domain Eukaryota; kingdom Fungi; phylum Ascomycota; class Dipodascomycetes; order Dipodascales; genus Yarrowia; species Yarrowia galli. The sequence continues at coordinate 2,628,199 of ULGS01000006.1, read as the reverse complement.
GGTGATGTTCACGCCCTGTGTAGTGGACATCCAGTAGACAGCCGCCCGTAGCTATGCCATGTTCATCACAACGGCCAAACCATTGCCAAGGAAGACGTTCACTTGTATACGGCTTCCCGAGCTTGGCACTGACTTTGACGAACCTATACTTCCAACTTTGTACAATAGAAAGAGATGGTTTAGAATGGCGATTAGCACTCCAACAGAATACCAGAAACTACTTGTACATCCACCACTGTCATCGAACCTCTTCAATCACCTCTTCTCTTGGTAATCCTCACCTGTTTGATCTTCCCGACTATCACTCCAACCTTGAATCTGGCGTACATTTCAGAAGCCTTCTTCTGTTGGCACAATAGCTTGGGTCTTCTGGAAGGTTTCATATAGAGCCAGAAAAGAGTTGATAGAATGGATTTAAAGACTAGTCAAGGGGTATAATAGATATGTCAAGACGCAGGGAAGTAATTCTAAGCGGATAATCTGAGCTGTCGCCCCCCACGTGACCCGCCGCACATCATTCTTCCGTGCCTCCAAACTAACTTTGTGTACCTGGTGTCCGCGTGCTTAGCCGTGTTTTGGCAATGTGCCGACAAGCTGCAACGTGGTTCATAGAACTGAGTTTTCAACTTTAGACATTGGACCAAGAGGGTGATGAGAGACAGGAGTCGTGACAAGGGGAGATCTGGGTCTTTATATAGAGCGATCTTAGTGGTAGTTACAGAGCAACTATGATCTGATTTTAGTGTAGCTCATTCTGCTCTCAAGACGTATACATGTAGACTACTGCTACCTCAGCCACCTCCTCCAACGCCAAAAAGTGTAACTCACGTCTCGTTGACATGTATCATCGTGCTGTAGCGTGGTTTAGTGATTCACGCCCAGAATAAGAGGATATGACTTGGTGAAGCAGGATATTGTGTCACGTGACCACCAGCATGACGTTGACGAAAAAAACACGTCCTCTCGTACGCACTATGGTACTTTCTAATACCCTCCTTCTCAACCACGACCATAGCATAACGCCCATAAAATAAGCTTTGTCCACGTCGAGAGTGAATTTCAGAACATATGGTTCAGGACACACACATCACAACCACCACCTCATTTATCCGTCGCCATTCTCACAAACACATTCATGATGCGTTCGGCTCGACGGTATCTGCTTGTGCTTCTGCCGGTGGTCGCTCTGCTCTATGTGCTGAGCACTTACTTCCGCGGCACTCCCGTTGAAAAGCCCGTGGCTCGAAACATGGCCGGAAATCACATTGTCAAGTACAATATGAACAAGCTACAGGCGTCGTCACAGGCGGCTGGTCACGGCGAGAAGGTGCTGATTCTCACGCCTCTGGCGCGTTTCTACGACGAGTACTGGGAGAACCTGGTGGCTCTCACCTACCCTCATGAACTCATCGAGCTGGGCTTCATTGTCCCTCGAAGCAAGGAGGGCCAGCAGGCACTGGAAAAGCTCGACCGGGCCGTGGCCAAGACCCAGAAGGGCAAGGACAAGTTCTCCAAGGTGACCATTCTGCGTCAGGAGGCCGAGGACGCCCTGGCTTCACATTCGGAAAAGGACCGACACGCGCTGTCTGTGCAAAAGGCCCGACGAAGTGCCATGAGTCTGGCTCGAAACTCGCTGTTTCTGTCCACCATTGGCCCCGACACTGCATGGATTCTGTGGCTGGACTCGGACGTGGTCGAGACCCCCCATACCCTCATCCAGGACATGACCAAGCATGACAAGGACGTGCTGGTGGCCAACTGCTACCAGCGATACACCAACGACAAGGGCAAGCCCGACGTGCGTCCCTACGACTACAACTCGTGGGTCGAGTCGCAGCAGGGCATCAAGATGGCCGAGTCCATGTCGCCTGATGACATTATTCTCGAGGGCTACGGCGAGATGGCCACCTACCGACTTCTCATGGCCAAAATCTACAACCCCGAGGGAGACATTCACGAGGAGATTGCTCTGGACGGTGTCGGAGGAACCGCTTTGCTGGTCAAGTCCGAGGTGCACCGAGACGGAGCCATGTTCCCTCCTTTCCCCTTCTACAACCTCATTGAGACGGAGGGTTTTGCCAAGATGGCTAAGCGACTGGGCTACAAGCCTTATGGTCTGCCCAACTACCTCGTCTACCATTACAATGAGTAATCTGGTCGGGGTTTTGTATAACTATAGAAGGAGATGTAGAGTAAGTTGATCAAAGTGAGATTGGGGTGGATGTATCCGTACAAGTAGACGAGACGTGGACCTGTACGAGTAAAAGCTACAATTATGTGAAGGCTAAGAGCTGAGAGTGAGAGCCTACACTGGTACAGAGTGAGTGCTACTGTCAGGACAGTGTTGTAGGCACTGGCAGTTGTAGCACTCCGTACATAGCATTGGGTAGGTGTACTCACTGCATTAGTGGGACTGTATGGAACAGGAGTTACTGATCCAATTACCTTAGTTGGTTGTGTCACTTCAGGCTATAAAGGTGAGAACTGATGCCCACAGCCGGTGGAGCTCGGTACAGTTGAAAAGACACAATAGCCATAGACGGAAAACGATGACACAGCTCACACCTCCCCCCCTCATATATTCGACTTTTACCTCCAGCCCGTATTATCCCCCTCCCTTACGATCATCTGATCTGCTCGTATGTACTCGTACACTACGATACTGCTCGTACTGATCCGCCATCGGATCATCCCGTCATAATATCTTGTCCCCTGCTGACCTTCGGAATCCTACCCTACAAATACGAATACCACGTCGCACTCCGTGTTCTTGTATGCAGGGGGTTGGTTGTGCTGTATCGGACTCGTCCGACAAGGTGATATATTATCCCTTGGCTTGTTCTAGCTCCAAACCGGAAGTTGCAGTCCTGAGACCCGAAACGGACCCTTTATCGGCGGACTTTGAAATGAGACACGTTAGTGAGCCAGCTTGCATGCTTACTGTGTGGAACATGGAGAAGCTCACACTATAGCTGAGTGAGATAACAATGGTGTAGTAGTTGATGGGTGTAGGTCGTGTGATTGTACTAGCAAACACCATCAAATCGCCACGTGACCAAAGGCACATGACCACTCACTCCCGCTATCTCTGCTGCCTTGCCTGTCCTGATCGACAGTTGCGTGCTCCCCACCCACAAACTTTGGGTTCCCAATCCGCCCTGTTGTTTCCCAAAGTGGGTTCGCAAGACCTGCCCACGAGTGGCGAAATGGGGCATACCCATACTGTGGCAGTTGTTGGCCAATTGGGAGCGCGTGACTCGTGTTGCTCGTCGAAGAGACCGTGTGGCTTTCTCATCCCAGTGTGGCCCTTCATGTCCTTTGTATCTGTCCCATCCGCCATCTGTCCGGCAACAACCCCCTTTGGGCTAATTGTTGTAATTAGCTACCGGAACCGCGCACCAGACTGTAGCTAATGACTGTCTGAGAGGCAACCGGGGCCAACGTGTTCCACTAGCTAATTAACGCGACTGAGTTTCGAAATGATTTAGTCGCGGCTGAGGAGATGGGCGGAGAGCATCGCTTTATATATGTTATCAGTCTGTTGCAGCAACCATGTCGCACTACGACACTCTTCACTATTAGTGAGATACTCCCCTGGTCCTTCTCAAGTATGCACTTACGGGCAAGCCGCAAATCGCTCGCAAGAACATGCCCCATATGAGGGCCACGTAAACGGAGGTTTTGGGGCCCAGTTGATAATATATAGACATGCCAACAAAGTAGAGAGGCTCGGCTTTAGCCTGCACGCTGCGCCCGCCCTCCCACTTGCCCCAAAGCTCAGCTGTCCAACCCAAGTTGTCCGTCTCCATCACACACATATCCACGTCACATGCCGTGCGTACTTTTGTGCACACCTAAATTATACCCCAGCATATTTCACACTCCCCACACTATACACACGCCATGGTGGACGAAGAAGATGACTCCCGGCTCAGCTCGAGCAAGGGAGACAAGAACAAGAGTGAGTATTGCGGTTGGCGAGAGGACTCAAACACCACCCTCAAGTCCCTTACCCGGGACTTGCACACACGCGCAAGACAGAAGAGTCACACTATCATAGTAGCTCTTTAAGGGAGAGCAGCACACGACAGGATGATGGTGATGGTAAGGCAAAGGTGGACTTTAGAGGGGGGAAAGGGTGTCTATTTAAGTACAAGACAGCTACACAAACCCGATTTGACATTCGACACAGCGGCCCTCACGACACGACATCTGACACTCTATCGCAAGAAACATATTTGGAGGATGAGGGGGCGCCGGAAGCTACAACTCCGACTCGGCCGAAACACTCGGTATATCTCGGCAACACCATGAACGGGAGGAAACGGCCAAATCGACACTATTCTGGCCGTCTACAACACGTTCCGGTACCCCCTGACGCACCCCGACTTTTTCCCCTGAAACACCTCCCGATCTGAATTGACCCCACCCCACCTCACAGTCTTACATTACATACATAGACCCACAACTAACAAAGACCTATCCCATGTGCCGTGCAAGTTCTTCCGACAGGGAGCCTGCCAGGCCGGCGACTCGTGTGTCTTCTCACACTCGGTAGAGACATCGCTACAACAGGCACCGTGCAAGTACTTTCAGAAGGGCACGTGCAAGTTTGGCGTCAAGTGCGCTCTCGCCCACATTCTACCCGACGGACGAGTCCTTAATCCCCGGTCGCAAAACTACCGAGATGGTTCCCGTCGAAGACGTTCGTCCATGCACCAAAACGCCCAGAACAATGCGGCTCCCGGAGGCCCCTCTTCGGGCCCAGTCAATGTGCCTCCCCAGGTACCCTCGCCACTGCCCGAAGACAACCCCAGCAGATCACTGTACTCGGTGTACGTGAACGAAGAGCAGCCCGTGGGCTCGCCGGGTAACAATCTGTTGGTCGGTACCCCCACCACAAAGACGGAGCGAACCACCTCCATCTGGTCGGAGCACCATGTGTCGTCGCGTCTCAACTCCTTCAACGAGTCCAAGCCCTCTCTTGGTCCCATTGGAAAGGGTGGGCCTGCCAACGACTGTGCAATCGATGATGACGATGAGCTCGATACTACTACGGTGGCCGTGGAGGATGATGATGCAGGAGAGTACATTGAAGAGGACTTCTTCCCCTCGTCACTGTCAGATCTCTTGACGCCGCAGGAACGAAAGCGACGTGGTTCTCGACCGTCCTCATCAAACCTGCCCCGTCCGATCGGTCTGACCATGGCTGCCAACGCTCAACAGGCCAGAACCAACTCGGTATCTCACGGAAGTCACACCAACGGCAACTCGATCCCGCTAGCAACCTCGCTGGGCACCTCGCTGGGCTCCAACATCTGGTCACCTCCAGGTGAAGGCTCGCCCCGGTTCGGATCGTTCTTCCAGCAGTACTACGGCCGAGAAAACGGCGCCAAGCCGCCCGTGGCCATGTCGCCTGGAGGCTCTTCTCTCAAGAACATGTCGAATCTGGCGGCATACCTGCCGGGACAGAACTCGTCGCATGTCGATGTGCCTGGACATGTGCCTGAGGAGGATGAGCCCATTGACAACGACAAGCAGGCCAAGAAGGACTTTTACGATGACGACACTCAATTCTTCATGGATCAGTAAACCAAGCAAGAATCTGAGTGTTCTTCTTCATCAGGCATGTTAGAACAGTCTAGTCTGGTCTCCTCCTCTCCCTCCTCACTGGGCATACCAAAAAATACACAGAAAATCGACGACAAGAAAAACCAACGGCCCCGTGTGTTCCATAACCCAACCGCAGGACGACCGTCCCCAAAAAGCGTCAGCTACCAAAAGATGTAAATCACTATACAACCAAAAAATGAATGTTATGACAGATTTAGCAGTGTAGCGATGGTTATCACTTCGACTATTGAAGCAGTTGAAGCAGATGTAGAAGCAGATGGGTCTACTGTGAATGGAGCGGAGCTACACAGTTGATATAGGTACTTGTACACTCAGTGCCATAGAACCTCGCTCATAGATTGTTTCTGATATCAGGTTAAGAGCGTCATCAATCCACAGCTTGATATCTCATTTTGTCAGTTCAGAGACTTGAGACGTCTTACAATTATTATCTACTGTACCAGGTATTTGTAGTCAACTACACTCAGTATCGTCTAAGTAATAAATTAGCTATAAATAAGGAACCAGGAAAGCCATGGTTGGGGTCTTGGGTTAGTTTGATTCAGAAGAGATGAAGAGATTTCAATCTGAGGTTTCAGAGTAAAAATTATATTCATCGGGTCCCGGAGGACGCTAACATTAGAGATGCCAGAAAAAAATGCAATTGGATCATCATTGTAAGCGTGTAGAGGGTGGTACTCACTGTTTGGTGGTTGTGTGTGAAGAAAAGAGGAAGTCGGAAAGGCTTTTTATATGCTGTGCGTAGTGCTGAGCACGGGTGCAGCATTGGGTAGGGTAATTGGGGTTGCTGGGAGAAGATGGTAATGTCTGAACCTTAATTGTTAGGATGGGGGTAAGAAATAGTCAAGTAAGAAGTAGAGCTATTGTTGGAAATATTGTTGGAAATATTGTTGGATCTAAGCTGGCGAGAGGTGCGATTTAGTGGATGTGGAAAAGTGGCCAGTTGATGGATTTGTTGAGGTGTGAACGTCATCAAATGGGAGAACAGATGACGACCAATCAGGTTTCTCATTTGTGCTCTCATTTCATTATATAGCTCTCTGTATTCATGAGACCTTGCCGTCCATTACTGTTGATCACATACTGCTCTGAATCATTCCCTACTTCTATGGTCCTCACTATTCAAATCATACTGTTCACTGTTCACTTGGCATCTGCTCCATTCATTTTGGTCCTATTTACAATCATTCATTAAATGTACACGGTAATCAAATGTCAATCCAAGACTACACAATAAATTACTGGGTTTGCACTTATTTAAGAACAGCACCGTCGACAATCTCCTTGGACTCGCCGGAGGCAGTGACGACAGGCTTATCCCAAGCCCACATGTTGTCGACAAACTCCTTGTCCTCGGGGTTGGAGGGGTCGAGCTTGACAAAGTCGTAAGACTCCCAATCGGGGGCAACGTCAAAGGCAGCAACGTGGTCCTGGCCTCGGATCATGAAGGCACCGATGATACCGTTGTCGTTGTTGGATCCGTAGACGACGGCAGTACCGAACATGTACTTGGTGGAGGCGGTCAGTCGGTTGATGAAACCACCAATGAGGTTGGTGGACATGAAGGTGAGGGTGAGCTCATCATCGTACTTGTACTTGACCTTCCAGAGGGAGTAGTCCTCGGGGTTGTAGTGCTCCCAGAACCAGGGGATGGCCTTCTCTCGGGTGTCCTCGTTAGAGTAGACTCGCTTCCAGTTGTCAATGGGCTCCTTGGCGGGGCCGAGGGCGGCAAGAGGGTGAGCGGCCTTCTTGGGGGCAGCCTCCTCAGCGGGGGCGGCCTCAGCCTTGGGGGCGGCCTCCTTCTTAGCCTCCTTCTTGGGCTCCTCCTTCTTGGGGGGAACGTACTTGATTCGCTCCTCGCACAGGGGGAACTCGAAGCCCTCGTAGATGGGGTTGGCAGCGACGGTGGTGTACCATCGGGTAAGAGCGGGGAAAGACTCTCGGAACTTGGCATCAAAGATGTTGTTGAAGCCAAGAGACAGGATACCGACGGCGGCGATATCAGCAAAGGTCACGGACTCGCCAACAAGGTAGGTGTTCTTGGTGAGGTGGGCCTCGAAGGTAGCCTTGAAGGTCTTCTCCATCTTCTCGGCGGCGGTGTCAACGGCCTTCTTGTTGTAAGGGAGGAAGCCCTTGAGGGGAGCGTACACACCCCACATGTCAGCGACGGCATCGGAGTTGGTGAAAGAGACCCACTGGAGAACCTCGGCCTCCTGATCCTTGTTCTTTCCGCACAGGGTGCAGTTGGGGATCTGGGAGAGGACTGTTTGGTTAGTATGATTGATTGAAAGAATCAAAAGCTGATTGCAACGGTTGAAATGTCAGATACAAATTTCACAACACGAAAGTTATTTCAGACAGGGATAACTGTTTAAAAAATTGCTTCATCATTTTGAAAGGGGAAAGGTGTAGGGGGTAATACTCACGCCAGTAAGAGACGGCAACGAACTCGTGGATGGGAGTACCGTCAGCGGTCAGAAGGGCAGGGACCTTCTTGAGGGGGAAGAGCTTCTCGAACTCGGCGTCCTTGGGGACGGTCTCGACATCGAGCTTGAAGTGCTTGATGAGAGCCTTGATAGGGGTGTATCGGGGGGTCTGTCGTTAGTACACGATCTGAGTGGTGTATGGATGATCTGAGCAGAATCAACGGAGATCAGCTCAATCAAGGAGACAATTGACTCACCTGGAGGTCGAAGATCTTGGCGATAGACATTGTTGTGTGTGTATAGACTGTGATCAGTGAGGAGAAGAAGAGGAAAAAAGCAGCAAGAAATTTTGCTTTCATGCCTTTGGCCGATGCAGCAGGGTAACTCTTGGAAACAGACCTATGTTTGTGGTTAAACTCAATGCACGTGGGGAGTACACGTTGAGTGCTTACCAATCGGGGTCGCGGAGTCGAGCAGAATCATCGTCGTCGTTGCAAAAGACCACTTTGACGTATCTGCAGCAAGTGATGATTTTTTTCTACTGTGGCTTGAGTCTTATCCGTCCCGACGGCTCACAAGATTTGAGCTTCATTTGTCGAGGTCAAGGCAGGGTTACCTTTGACACCGTAAAAGCTGTAACTCACTGTATGGCCGTTAGCGTGGTACATGCAGTGGTGTATAGGAGAGATTTAGACCTGTTCGAATTCGTAGTGTAGCTGGAGGTGTGTTTGGGAGGTGATACGACGTTGTACGAGTAGCCATTTGCTTTCCTTTGCTTCCCTATACTTGCTATCAACGTATACATCTTATCCCGTATGCTATGCCCAACACCTTGATGGACGATTCAGAGTTTGATCTTGCCTAAAATTTCCAGTCCCAATTTTCAGCTCCAATTTTCAGCTCCAACAGCAGGTCCAACAACGTCTTGTATTGTTGTGTGCTCACTCATCATAGACCCGATCCGTTAACCCAGACAACAGACATTGGTAGCAGTGTCGGAGTTACCCGGCCGTCCCTTGCACTGGAATATGTACGTATGCACGAGTGTAGGAGCGAGCCTTCTGGGGGATCACGAGGGCCCTTCTCATCTGCCAAACTGACGGGAAATTATTATTATGACAACGTAATCGATTACGAGTGGATTTTGTGGGGTGACCTATCGGGTGCAATTTACGTGCAATTGAGAGAACAGGGCCGTTTCCTGCTTGCCCAATGGGTGCAATGGAACACTGTATTCACCTCTAATCTACCTCTACACTCCCACATGTGTTGATGACTGGCTGTTCACCCCTACGAGCCTCCCTCCAATCAGTAATTTCAATAGTCACGGGTAGACTGGTTTGGGACCATGTCATGAGGCTTATTTCCACATGGGGACTGGATTGGAGCTAGCAGAGGGGTTCTTGTGTTTGTTTAGGAAGGCTTTCCGAAGCCTACGAGTGCTGCTCTTTGCTCTTGTCATTCTTCGCTCTCCGTCTAGATCTCACCGATATCCGTATCACAGCACTGTGTGAACATCCCCTCCTCCATGGCTCAACAAAGTGCTTGCCTGCTGTAACTAACGCTTCCTGTCCACCTGATAATGTTCCAATATTAGGTTGTCATGCAAAGCCAAATCGGAGGAGCCAAACCAAGCCGGGTTATTGAGAGAACGAGTGGTGGTAGCTGAAGGCACTGTATGAATGAATAGACACTATACGGGGGTGGTGAGGAGATTAAGGCAGCTGGTTGCTTGTCTACAAGCCGCTACACCGCCAATGTGACAGCCCACATACCCTTGCCCACTTGTCTGATCTGAAACACCAGCCTTTCCATCTTTTTTCCGTCCCCAAACAGCCGCATCTTATACCGACTAACATGGGGGGCTCTTCAACCGCCCTAGGCAAGTGCAAGGTGGGCAGTTCTCGGTACCATTGGGTTTGTTGTCACGTGACTTTTAGCAAGTTGGCGTTTTCTTCTCTCTACCGACTTTACAGCGTTGTTCACAGACCTGAAATTACCTGTATCTGTCTGTTGTGGGAACCGTTGTGCTTTGTATTACAAGTACTTACTTACCATACAACAGTCACCAAGTAGGATTGACGACAAAAATTTGGGGGTAGTGAAGAAATCACACACAGAGAGAGTGTGACACAAAGAATGAGTGGAGTTGTTGTCCCACGTTCACCCACCTTCTTCACCATGTGTGTATATATATCTCTCTCCTCTCCCCCCTCCACCCTGTTTTCTGGCTCTCACAAACACTAGTGTCATCAGGTCCCGACTGACTGGCTCCCATGCACCGTGCACTCTCAATGCACTTTTACTTTCACTTCTCTTCTCATCCTTCTACCCCACACACCACACCTCAGAATGGCCGCCAAAAGATAAATATCCAGCACAAAACAGCCATGGCGCTCAGCGTGCGCTGCCAAACGTGAGTCTACTTCTCCCCTGTCCTCTTCCCTCCACCCTCGTCTCCACTACACCTTTCCGGTGTCACTTGTACCTGGCAATTTACCAGGGCTACGAAGTGGCCAAATCGGAGACGAAAAACGTGCCACAAAGAGCAGTGGAATTCGGGATTGCGATGGCATGACAGCGTCCCCGTCACTCAGTGGGCCTGGCCTCGTGCCAATTCACACAGCTGGCCTCTCCTCGGGTTCCTGTCTTGGGGCCGGGGCCCTGGGCACCAGCTCAGTGTGGCGCTGAGGGACCCACTTTTCGGCCGGAGACGTCTCTGCGACACAAAGGCAGCCGTGGGACACTCGACATGGCCCACTCTACAAGCTGGACACTCGACCGCTCCATTTCCGACACCCCGACTCTAACCCTGATCGACCCACCACACTGGCGCTATTTCCACCCATCCTCAGAGCGCCGGCCGAATTGGGAGAGCCGGGTTAGGGCACGGATTTGGGACTGGGAGAGAGCCCTCCTCTCTGCTCTGGTTTCCAGAGCGACCAGATAATATCTGGGACTCGACCGTGTGCTGGGAGGACGATTAGAGTTGACTCGTTGGGAGGAAAGGAAAAGCCTATTTCTGGGTCGGGAAAACCAAACACACCACACCCCCCTTGCAAACTCTTGGCCTTGAGGAGCTGCTGTCAATCAACAACTGACACACAACACGAAAGACACCACCGCACGGCACACACCCACAGCAAGACACAACACAACACCGACGACGGCAACGACACAAAGTGGGCACCACGCAACAACAACTACATCGTTACCGACACCCGAGAGACGACCTGCACACACGCGACTACCCCTCTGTGCGCATTTCATCGACGGCGAACTATTAATTTATTTGCGCCACCAACAACAACATCCCGCCTGTTGTGACCAGCCCGACGTTTGCGACACGTAACCCCCTTCGGTGGCAAATTAACCCCCTCTTTTTGGCTTTGCAACCAGCTCTCCTGTGCTCACTCTTAGGCAGGTTCTGACGTAACAAAGTCCCAACACCCACCTACCCTAGCCCTAGATTTCCTATTGCGGGGTAAGAGTTGTCCCAGTGGCAACAACGGGCCAATAAGGAGCAGCGACGAAATGTGCAAATTTTTCTAGGCGGATTATCACCAGGAATTATCGACGAGACTGCGAGGAGGAGGAGTGGAGCGGACGAATAAACGACAGCAAACAAGAGCAGACACCACTGTACGACACCGGCTTTGACTAGACCCTCTTACAGCGCTCTTTTTGCCCCCATTTTCGGCCTCTATTGCCTGCTCTTTTATTTTCAAGACTTCGCAGACACCGTGACAACGCGCATTTTTACACAGGGGAGAATTAGCAGGACGACACTAAAAAAAGACATCACCAACAACACACACAGCACACACGCTTAAAGCGTCCCTACACGACTCCACCAAGAATGGCCAAGGCAGCCAAGGCGGCCGGTTCGTCGGCACGCTTCCGCCAGCGGAAAATCAGCGTCAAGCAGACGCTGGCGGTACTCAAGCAGTCTGACATCCCAGACCTTGAGGAGGAGCAGCAGCGCGAGCTGCAACAGATTGAGACGGGAGTGGAAAAGGGCGAGGAGGAGGAGCACCATCTGCAGGCGGCTATCAACTCGTCGATAGCCCAGAGCACCGGCGCAAAGGTGGAGAAAATCTACATTCCCACCCCAGATGCGTCGCAGGTATGGAAGGAGTACGACCGGTTCTACTCGTCGTCGTTCCACGAGCCCGCCAGTTACATCCGGACCAGTGTGACGGTCGAGGAGACATCCGGATGTCTCTACAACATGGATGACGAGGATGCAGAGTTTCTCAAGACCTGCAAGCCGCCAATATCGGAGGACGACTTTGAGGAGGTGATGCACAGGTTCGAGGTGACCATCAGCGAAAAACAGCCGTTTGTGTCTATCGACGTGTCCAACCTGCTGTCGTTTGAGGAGATGGCGCAACATATTGAGGATGGGATTCGACAGGTCCAGGAAGACCCAACGTCGCCAGAGTACATTTTGGCACAGTTGCAGTCCTCGCTGGGCATCACAGTCAACGGCACCAGGGGCAAGAACGAGGGCAAGGCTTTTCTGGCAACGTTCAAGAAGATTGGAGCTACCATCTATCCACACTGGAGGGCACGCAAGGTTGAGCGAAAGGGCCAGTCTATTGTGCCTCACCTCAAGTTTGAGGACCACGAGAAGGATGACAGCGACCCATATGTGTGTTTCCGACGCCGAGAGTTGCGGCAGGTGCGAAAGACTCGTCGTACGGACGTGTTGAGCATCGAGCGACTGCGGCGCATGCAGGCAGAGATGGAAACCGCCAAGCAGCTGGTGGAGATGATTGCCACGCGAGAGTTCACTCGCAAGGCAGCTCTCAAGGCTGAGTGGGACGTATTCGAGGACAGATGCGCCATCAAGACTCTGAAACGAGAGCTGGGCATCAAGGGCGAGGAGGAGGATCTGGTGGCGCAGAAAAAGCGAAAGGTGGAGCCCAAGAAGGAGGAGAAGGCAGAAAAGGCATCGACTCCTGTTCGAGGAGGCAAGGGTGTCTCTGCTTCTGCTTCTGCCCAGGCCGCAGCTGCACAGGCTGCTCAGGCCGCGGGCGCGGGCTCTCCTTCCGTGTCTTCCACACATGTGCCACCAAATGTATCTATTCCTCCGTCCAAGATCCCCAACATGGATCTCATCACCATCGCCCAGGTGGTGCGGGACAAGGACGAGGCGATCGCCAAGGCGGTGCGAGAAAAGCTGCGACTTCGAGCAGATGCAGACCGCGATTGGCACAACCTCACAAACTCGGGCTACATTCCTTATTGCGAGTACTTGAACGCCGAGGTGTCTTCTTCTGGAGAGCCTCCCGTGCCTCAGTACTCGTCGATTAACGAGATGGCTTACTTTGAGAAGCACAATGCCAGCCACCAGTACACCACCAAGAGCGACTTCAACAAGGATCTCGCCAGCATGGTGGGCAACAAGCCCTTCCCTGATGCCCAGGTGTATGGGGCTGTGGTGGGCGACAATGGAGAGTTGCGATTATCAGATGCAACGGCTTCCTCGTCGCCTGTGGACCGAGCCATCCCCCGGACTTCTTTCATGTCCATGCGGAAACGTATTGGACGAGGAGGACGAGTGTGGATGGACCGGCGGGGCCTGCAGCGCAACACTGTGCTCAAGCCCAGCAGTCTCGCCAAGAACTCTCTGGACGACATTGCCGAGAGTGAGGCTGATGAGATTGCCATGGAGCGTCTGGCGGATCGACTTAAGTACGACCGAGAGACTGAGCCAACTCGGCAAATGTCTAGCTACGACAAGGACCCGTCTCAGCTGAATGGCATTTCCTCGGATACACAGTCGATTCGGTTTGGCTCCATGTTGCTGTCCAAGGCCTACGAGAACTACCGCGAGGTGTTCCAGCAACGCCAACAGCAGTTGATGATGCTCCAGCAGCAGATTCTTCAGCAGCAGCAACAACAACAGATGCGAAATAGGCAGCAATCTCACCCACCGGGTGACCCTGGAGCTGGCATTGGCGGTGGTCATGGTGCTGGAGGAGGTGCTGGAGGCAGTCGCAACAACAGCCCTGCTCCCGGTGCCAATGGCCCTCAGTCCAAGATGCACAATGCGGCACCAATGGGATACAACAAGCAAGGAATGACGCCCAGCCAACACCAACAATATCAAGCGATGCAGCAGCAACAGCAGCAGCAACAACAACAGCGTAAAATGGGAGTTGCTCCCATGAATGCAGCTTCCGCAGCTGCAGCCATGGCCGCTCAGCCTCGTAGGGCTAGCGGTAGTCCTGATGGTCAACGATTCAACGGGCTGCCCAACGGAGGGGCCATGGCCAATGGGGTGCTTTCCAATGGCATGGGCCAGCGGATGATGCCTGGAGGAGACATGAAGCAGAAATCTGAGCTGGCAAAGGTGGATGCGTAAAGAGAAGACTGTATATAGTAATGATGATTTATGACACCAATGGTGTATGTTATTTGATGAGTTGTAGCAGTGTACTGAAATTGGGTAATTGTACGAATACGAGCATGTTGTTGCTCGTATCGTATTGTGCATCCATCTCCGGGGCTTCTATTGTAATCTGGCTGACGATGACGATATTTGTAATGAGCCAACTTTGTTATCAATCTGCACAACTGCAGAGGTGCAGTTTTGTTTGGGTGGATTGAATTCGATTCAGCAGGAAAAAGATCACAAAAAGAGCGTATTGGGGTCAATGTCTGAGTCGCTTTGATTTTTCGCATTTCGGCCTGATCTGGTCGTAGCTACCTGTACACAGTTAGTGTCGACTAATTAAGAGTCCAGGTTACATGTTTCAGGTTCCACCCTGCCTTGAATTGGAGCTACTTTTGGCAGGGGTAGTTTGGGGGGTGGATTGATCTAAGGAGAGATTGTTAGCTGCAGTATTAGCGGTTGGTAGATTCGTAATAATGGCCTGAAAGTCGATTAGCCACAGCACAAGTGGTTTGTAGATGGTGCTAGTTTAGCGGGCGAGCACAATAGCGCTGTTTGATGCATGCTACCCTTGGTACCGAGCGATATACTAAGCTATTGTGTGTCTACATACCCGAGTTTGGCAGGCGGATTTGGCGGCGCCTCTCTTTTCTTCTTCGTCTTCTTTGTTGCTCTTAGTGCGTCGGCTCATCTGGGCAACGTCTCTCTATCTGATAACAGTCAATTGTGCAACGTCTTTTGTCATCCGGGGTTTGAGAGGGAGAGAGAAGGTGAGCTTTTTTGCAAGGTGGATAAACTCCGGTCGTCCTGATGATTGTCAGGTTTGTGATTTGCGTGTCTGCAGACAAAGGGTCCAGTATCAGCGAGATTCCGATTGTCCCGTTAGTGTGAGCTTTTAGTTTGTAGGCGTGCCAATAAAAATCACCTGTTTTTCCACGTCGGATAAGAGCCGTCCGTCACACGTCTGTCATGACAGGGTTTAGTCTGTCTGGATGGCCGGAAGAGGAATACGAGCGTTACTGGGGGTTGTCACACACGGACTTGTGTGTGGATGTAAGATGAAGGTGTAGATCCATTTGAGTGACCGTGCCCGGCAGGTGAGCCCGGTCAAAAGCAACGACAGGTGTACGTGTAAAAAGAAACCATGTCTTAGGTGATGGGCCACTGTGTAAGCTCTTCTGGAGGAATACAATGCTTTGATGTGCGAGTTAAGATGAACCCAGGGTGAGCAGTGTTCGACTGGTGAAACTTTCAAGGGAGTGTCAGCTATATTCTATCAAGGTAGGTCTGGCCGAACAATGTGTCATAACTACCTGCTATTACTCCTGACCCTCCTGAGACTGTCTTGAAAGTAATAGATGCAACCTCACGGACATTGGCTGCTTCGCTGGGTTGCTACTTGTGCCAGGTACCAATGTCTCGCAATAAAAGAACAGTGCTGTGGAGCGGGCAACCTGACGATCTTATTGCAGGAATGTATGGAGGAAGAGAGGTACGGGGTCTGGAGTCGTTACGGGGTGCAATAACCACTCTAGCCAAGGGCTCAATTGCCGTACCAAAGGCAAACGTCTTTTGGCCCTGCTGCTGCACCTTGTCCTTCTTTCCATGGAATGTTGGAAGAGATCGGAGGAGCCGACATGCTTCTGCACAGATCTGCCTGACGCGGATAAACGGTGTCGTGGAAGGACCAACCCATTGTGTTTTTGTTGAATCGTACAGTAGCATGACATATAGGTCTATATTGAACCAACTCAACTATTGAGCACATTACGATACAACCATGTCAAACTCAGCTGGAAGCCGTCAGGGGTACATGAAACAAGTGACAACCAAACGGCATGTGCAGAATGTGCGTGGAGCAGAGTATACGAGAGTCATAGATAGGGTGGGTGAGCACGTTGCCAGACTACCGCACATGTACACGAGAACCGACTCTGGGTGGGCAAGCTGCAGCTCACGACGTATGATAGTGGTTGGATGACGACTACTGGTGAAACCGGTACCATGATGGAAGCACAAGTCGCACCACTACAGTTGCTCGGAGAATCTTGCCAAACAAGGAACCGGGACTGACGATCTTTGTAGATCACAGGCCAACTCTGGCCAGACCATGGTTCGGGGAACACACCCTAGTCTTGCATACCCCCCGTCCGTGGACATGTGAAACAGGGGGTTTGGTTGGCGCACAGGAGAAGACGCCTTGTACGACGTAGCAGGCCAAGGCTTGCATGAATGGATAATGAAAAGGCACGAGGTTTGCTTTTTCCTCTGCAGGTATCCGAGCCCACTAGGCCCGATTGCACACGCTAGCTGACCACATTGGGCTTAACAACCGACGGTTTGGCCCATTGTAGAGCCGTCGCAAGGGCCACAAGTGTCTGTCAGAAGGTCAGCCCATGTTGCAGTGGTCCCATAGTTTGTTAGTTATAGTCTTGTTGTGTCTGGCGGGGCTTGGGGTCTTCAAGCGAGAATATACCGTTGAGATGGTGTTGGTGGTGATAGGTAATTATCGTCCGTACCTGTATACTTGCACTGTAGCTAGTAGCTGAACAAAAGCAAATGGGATTGACAACAAGAGTTTCAAAAAGGCCAACAACAAGTGCGACATCCGAGAGTGTCTCATTAGACGCACCTGCGCTAAGTATATGCCCGTCACCTGCTTATTTTCCCAAGCACCAGACTTGTCTCACGCTACTGTCTCAAACACGCTACTGGAGCTGTAGTGGGAGCAACAGCGTCTCCAATCGCGGAACCGTCACGGTTGTGGTTCGTGAAAATTATGTCACCTTGGGGGGTTGTTACGTGGAGGGGCAATTGTCATTGTTAAAGGTGATTTTTCGGTGATTGGGATCACTAACGGCGCCCCCATAGTTAAACATCACCAAGACCGTTTTTCTTCATTCCTCTCCAACGAACATGCTCACTATAGTCAGGTCTAGACAAAGACGCGCAGGCAAGAAGTCTTGTTTATGTCTCGCCGTTTGCCTTTTCGTTTGGGTGGTTGCGCAAGGCGTAATTTGAGACAGTCGGGTATACGAGAGGAGAAGCACAGTATGTGAGAGAGAGAGGTTTCGTGAGAGGGTTCGTGAGAAACAAGTGTGTGGCAATCCGGCCAAGACAGTCCACAAACGGTTCCTTGTCTGTTTCCACCAGCTCGGGAATACGTGTAATGCTCTTGGTACGTGCCGGCCACTGCGACAACCGAGTCGAAAGACAAAAGCGAGATATAATAAAGGGCCTGCAGACAAGAGACAATGGCTCCGGTGCCTACAGGTTGGTTTCAGGATATATATTGGAGGTGGCGGCAAAAAGGAGCTGATGGAAGAGCCGTCAATCGACACCGACTCTCTTACTCACATCTTTGTTCGTCCATCTTTTGATTCCGTCCACTTTTGCACCCTCAATTCGTCCCCTTCAACACACACACACGTCTAACCTCCTGGCCCCCCCTTAACCTGCCACAACCCCCCATTCCAACCCGCCATTCCGCACTTGCATCTCACACTTTTTGTTAATCTTAGCTTTAGCCTTCCCTTGTTGGGCCCATGCGTATATGAGGCCAGTGACTACTTTTTCCCACACCAAAGTCCAAAGGTCCAAACTCAGTCAGACACTGATCTGGTCCGACACTCACCAAGTCGCTTCTCACGACAGTGCTGGAGATACGGCATATAGCGACACACGCTCACGGTACACAGACACAGATACAGACACTCCCTCCCGACCCACCTCCAACCCCACACCCTCAACTACATCTTCAACTACCAATACTCCTACATCCCCTCCCCCACCACCACCACCACTTTCAGCTCGCGGCAACATGTCCAACATTTCGCGTGTCCTCAACGACGAGCCGGCCGACGAGGCCAAGGTCGAGTCCCAGACGCCCAAGCTCGCTCCAATCACGTCGCCAAAACACAAGCTGGCCTCGCCCTACTCGAATCCTACCCTCAGTAAGAGCGACTCCAGTCTCGACAAGACCCAGAAAGAAAACGACCAAGCGGGTGCAACGACAACTACAGGTACACAGAACCAGAGTCAGAACCAGAACCAGAGTAAGAACCCAACAGTGACAGACGACTCGTCGCTCAAACGAACACTGTCCTCCTCCTCTCTGTCTCCAGCTCTCTCCTCGCCTTCAAACCTCAGATTCAAACGGAAAAAGGTGCCCAGCGACATTCGCATCTACCCGCTGTCCAACGCATCTCATCCGCCCATCAACTCCGCGCCCCCGACCATCAGAAACTTCTCGGCCGCAGAAACACAGCCGCCGCTCCGAACCCCAGTGCATGCCCCCAACTCGGCCAACTCGTCCTCCGGTGGATCGTCAGAAAACACACCCCACACGGCCCATTCCACCAGCGGGAACAATGCCGCCAATGGCTCGGGTCTGCCCTCAGCCGTGGGAACAGGGCCCGGGGGACCTCACAACAAAACGTACTACGTACACCCCACCGGAGTCCAAAACCCCAACGCCATCCGATACTACAATCTGCAGCTCCAGGCCAACATGGGCATCCCGCCTCCCCCCGGCTCCCAACCGCCGGGATCTGCATCGGGCTTGCCTCCTTACCCTGGTGATGCTCGAAGCCAGATCCCTATGGTGTCTCCCCTCAATTCTGCACATCCCGGAAGCTCGTTGCACCCCGGGTCACACGGCGGGCCACATACAGGCGTACCTCCAGGCTCTGCCACAGGCCTCATGACTCCACAGCCCCACCCGCACTCACAAAAGCCTTCGCCCTATACCAAGGTGCAGGTGGAGGATATTTACGAGGGCCCCAATGGCCCTGGTCCTGGAGTGGGCACAAAGACATACCACTTCCCGCATTATGTGGAGCTACAGGCCTCGTCGCCGTATGCGTCTTCGTTCAAGAAGGCCGGTGCTCTTCCCGGAGGAGCCACTCCTGGTTCCCAGCCCCAAACTACACCTTTGGGTCACCGGGGTGTCAATGGACGGTCATCTGCTCCCCGAGCAGAGTCTGAAATGGATGGCTCGGAGTCCAACAGTGACAAGAAGGAGCGGTTTCTCAAGTTGTGTGGAGAAATGTGGGATCTTTTGAAAAACTAGGACTCTGACTGATCTCGCCTTCTTCCACACCCCAAAGTGAACCAACCAAGCATCTGCAGTCATTGCTGCGTGTATATTTATTGTATGTACAAGTAAAAGATAATTTCGCATATCGCCATTCTCGTCATTCTCGTCATTCCTGTCACTTTTTTCATTCTTCATTGTCCTGTATCCATGTGCCTGTATATTAGATTGAGTTGGGGGACAAATGCATGACGTATCACGTTGGAGAGCAATTGTAGCCGATGGAGGTGCAGGTGAGCAGAAATATCGGGACACAAACAAGCGAGAAGAACAAAGCATTTACTGAGTTGTCAGTGTGTTTGCCTGGGCTCGAAATGGTGAAATTAATCTGGTGCCTGTAGTTGGTGCACACAGTGGCTGTTTTTGACCCACCTTCCACACCCCTGAAATATGCAGGCTAAAAGAGATGGGGTAGGAAGACGAGATAGGAGAGAGGGTTTAATAATATCTTCACCTGGAGGGGTATGGAGAGGGATGATGGCGGGGCTGAGTGCAGGTGTCTAGTGTGTCCGGTGCGAGTAGTTACCTTTCCCGGCACAAGGTCGTATTAGAAGGAATCGTAGCGCAGCTAATAGGGGCTTTGGCCGTTGTTCATAGACGAGTAATTTTCTTAATGCACCTACATCAACGCACATGGGACTGATACATCAGATGCATGTGGCTGTTTGGGGGTCCAGATGAGGCAAAAGGAAGAGATGGCCAAGAATGAAAATAATTTCAGTACAATAGAATCTACAATACACAAGGACAGTATAGGTGATCCACGGACCCACCCACCTGATCAGATAATATCGGAGTCTGCAATGCAGGGCCCTCGTTTCTATTGACGAGTCCTATTTCGGTTATTCTATATTTTGTACTTTGTCTCCTCTTTGTTTGTTCCCCGTTGATGTGTGACTTGATTGATAAGGGGGCTTCTCTTGGTCCTCAACGCTCAGCCCACATGGCAGTATCCCTTAATACAACCACTTGCTCATGTAGGGGCCATCAAGGAAGTAGCCCAGCTTAGCGTAATAGTTTCGGACTCCGACTCCGGAAATGACGGAGATCTTCTTGGAGCCGTGCTCCTCTCGAGCAATACGCTCAGCCTCCTCCATCAGCAGCGTACCAAAGCCCTGGTGCTGGAACTTTCGAGGGTCTCGGTTGTGCAGAGGCACCGCAGAACCATAGACATGCAACTCTCGAACCAGAGAGGTTTTCTGGCCAGTCAGTTCTGGTCGGTATGTGGTCTTTTCAGAGCACAGACGCAGCCGTAGCAAACCGATCAGAATATCCTGCTCGGGATCCTCGTAGGACAAGAAAGTCTCCCAGCCTCCGTTGGCAGTGTAGTCTCTTCGGATAAGTTCCACCTGATCGGGACGAACTCGGTGATGCACCTCCTGGATACCAACCTCTCGGGTTCGGATATCTCGACACTTTGTTCCAAAGTCCTTCATTCGGGCCAACGCCAACTCTCGCAGGTTTCCGTTCTCAACTCCAGCTGTCACCAATGGCATGGGGATATCTCTCTGGACTCGGTAGATTCGGGTCCACGGGGGGACCAATGCAAGAATTCGAGCCACCAGATCAATCAGAGCGTTGGCGTTGTACGACTTGTATCGCCCAGTCTTCCATAGCTCATATAGACCTGTTCCTCGAATGACCAGAGTGGGGTACAGCTTGAGACCATCTGTTCGGAAATCTGGCGACGAAAAGTACTCTCGGAACTGATCGAGATCTCGCTCCATGCCCACGTTAGGCAGATCGGGCATCATATGCGAAACCACCTTGTAACCGGCGTCCTTGGCCAATGCAAAGGTGTGGCAAACAGCCTTGACAGTGTGTCCTCTGTTAGAGTCCCGAGCAACATCCTCATACACACTCTGGACTCCGATTTCCAGACGAGTGCAGCCATATCTCAACATATCTGACAAGTGTGTTTCTGTGCAGTAATCAGGACGTGTTTCGATGGTGATACCGACACACTTTGTGTTTGAATGCTGAGCCAGACGCACTGCTTCATCCACATCTTCGGCATGAACTCCAGATAGAGCGTTGTGTAGCTGTGAAATGAACCCTTCTCTGTACTCCTTGTCGAGTGACATGAACGTTCCTCCCATAATGATGTATTCCACCTTGTCGACAGAGTGTCCCAGAGATCGCAGCTGGTCCACTCGACCTCGAGCCTGCTCATAGGGATCGTATCGAGCTCGGATGGCTCTCATGGACGTGGGCTCGTAGCCAGTATAACTTTGGGTGGAGTACTCAAAGTCGGAATCGGGTCCTCCAGGACAGTAGACACAAATGTTACCAGTGTAGGCGATATGGGGACATCTGTGAGGTTTGCACATGACAGCCACCACTGCAATACCCGAGGCTGTTCGAACGGGCTTGGCTTGCAGTTTTGGCAGCAAGTATTTCTTGTATTGGTCAGGGATCGAGCCGATAATGTCGGTCAGACGGGGCTGGGAAGCCAGCTTGTATTGCTTTGCGTACTTGGTCACCAGAGCGTTGAGGTTGATATCCTTAGTGGAACCGTTGGACAGCGATCCGACGAGTTCCAGCGCAATATCAGTGCACGCCGACAGAAATCGCTCGTGCTCAGGAGCTAGTTGCTTGCCCTTGTTCTTGTGGCCCATCTTGTTGAGTGTCTTGTCGAGTTCTGGATGTTCTGATCGCGATAGCTAAGCTTCGAATTTTTCTATCATGCATGCCCAACCTAAATTGATTTACTGTGTTAGGTTCAGCGTATCAGTTGGGGTAAGCTGAAACTGCTTTTGGCTTAGTGGTTGGAGTGAGTGGGGGGGTATATACGATTGATTTAGCTGTGAGAACGAGATCTATGACTTCGTATTGAGAGTCACGTGATTCCCAACTCCATGATTGTCACCAGGCTGCCTTTGCCTGTAAACTACTGTACTTACAGTAACTAGTTGGAGATCCCCTTCACTTTGAACAACTTACAAACGGTTCACCACCTTAACTCACAAAAGAACGTAAACTAAACACACTGGACGTTTGAAGATAGCTCTACTTTCCGTACAACAATTGTTTTGACCACAAAAAGCCGCTGGATCTCTTGCTTCACAGTATCTGAACGCCACCACAGAGTCCATTCACGTGACTCGAACTCAATCAGTCTCATCGACTACCCACTAAACCTGCAACCCCACAGCACATTGCAGAGGAGCTGTTTGCAGAAGATGAACATGTCGCCAGGAAGCAGACAAAAATACTGGCGGCATGACGGCCGGCAAAAATGAGAGCTGGGAGATTCGAACTCCCGCTTCTTTCGAAACCAGGGAATTTATATTCAAGTGTGTGACACCTAAACCTGGCGCCTTAGACCGCTCGGCCAAACTCCCGGAATAGTGGCCTGGAGAGAGGATTTGCTGGGGATGGAATTGGTTGATGACTAAGGCAGCGGAAAATGAGGATGTCGTTCACGTGACAGTGGTGTATGACCTGTGGTACAATCCTCCGTGTGTAACTGTCTGTGTGCACCACACAATAGCTCACTAATCACCCTGTGTTCAGATAAAGTTGTTTGGGTGTGAAATATGGTGAGCGTTAATAGCCGTTAATGGAGGGGTATGAATATAGCAGGTTGTAGTGTAGCCGCTTTAATAATGAGGCTCTGGTACGAGTACATCTAACGGTTAGTACATACGGCCATCAACCAAGAATGTCAACACACCACATCCACTCCCCTTAACCCCCTATAACAATCACACCATACTCCATGGCATGCTCGTCTCCGAAACTCTACTGTGCCCTGTAAACCACGAGAAACCTACAGTAAACGCCCCCCTTCCACGTGAGTAAACATCTGCCCATGAACGGGTTGGGTGTATACGATGAGGGATGGTGTGTCCCGAGTTGTACTTCAAAACAAAGTGGAGAAGTAATCTAGAAACACAAACAGGTTGAATAAGTATATATAGACGACGGCAGCCTCTGTAGTCATCTCCCATCTCCATAAACCTCTCCGTTATATGCCATTAACTCGGCTCTCTACTTTCCAAATCCACCACCCCCCCACAGCACCCAGCACATGCATTCGCGCATTGCTAACCTTGGTGACGTTGATCAAAGTTGGCCAAACGCTACGTCACACACAGTACACGCATACGACATTATTTTCGTCCGTTCGATTCAATCCCACCGACTACGCTAGGTTCGATCGATTGAGGGTCGTCAATTAGGTGAGTGTGGGCTCTTTTGCGGTCCAAAACCGGCTTTTCAGCGCTGATCGGGCGCAACGGCCTCCACAACGTCTACAACCAAAGATACTAACACAGTATGGCTAAAAAGAACAACAAGAAGAACAAGGCCAAGCCCAAGAAGGCGGCTCCTGCTGCCTCGGTGACCGCGCCCGCAACCAACGTGGCTTCTTCGGCCGCTGCTGCTACTACTGCTGCTGATCCTATTGCTGTGGATACCACTACTACTACGTCAGACACATCAGCATCACTCAGCGTGCCCGAAAGCGCCGCAGCCACAGAAACAACGGCTTCGGCCTCGCCAACCTCGCCCGTGACCAACGTTTCGCCGTTGGCCGCAGCGGTAGCTACCGACGACGCATCTGGATCAAGTCCAGGAGACGAGGAGGAAGAGGAGGAGGATGGAGAGGAAGAGGAAGAGACCGTGAAGGAGTCTGCAGAGCCCGAGAAGGAGGCTGACCCCGAATCGCCAGAAGGAACGACCCCGGTGCTGACCGTGCAGCCCAACGCTCTGGCCGCAGAGCCTACTGTCGAGACTGTCGACGTGACTGTTCCCGTTCCTGTTGAGCCTGAAGAGGTTGAGCAGGTTACTGAGACTCAGTCTGAGGTTCAGCCCGAGGCACAAACCGAGGCACAGCCCGAGGAGCAGCCCGAGATTCAGACTGATCCGGTTGTTGCAGAGGTTGAGCAGCCTGAGGCCCCTGTGGCTTCAGACAGTGACTTCTTTTCCACTCTGTCCAAGGAAGAGGATGGAGAGGAGCAAGTGGAGGAGGAGGAAGCCCCTACCAGTACTGCAGAGTCTACTTCTACCACGTCCTTTGCACAGGTGGAAAAGCAGCTGGAAAGCCGGCTCATGGAGGATCCCGTGGTGGAAAGCGAGAAGGAACATAAGGAGGAGGAAACCCGCAAAGTGGAGGACCAGCTGACCGAGCGGCTGATGCAAGACCCTGTTGTTGAGGACATTAAACAGGAGCTTGCCGAGGAGAGTGCCAAGGTCGAAGAGCAGCTCGAGAAACGGTTCATGGAGGACCCTGTGGTTGAAGAGATCAAACAGGAGCGAGCTGAAGAGGATCACAAGGTTGAGGATCAGGTGGAAGAGCCCAAGGACGACTTTTTTGCCAACCTCGAGTCCAAGGAGACTGAGCCTGAGACTGAGACTGAGTCCAAGCCTGAGTCCAAGCCCGAAGATGACTTCTTTTCGACTCTTGGAGGTAACCCTGATGAGACTGCTGAGAAGAGCGTCGCTGAGACACAGCCTGTCGAGACTAAGCCTGTTGAGACCGAGCCTGTTGAGTCCAAGACTGAGACTGCTCCTGAAGACGACTTTTTCTCCGGCCTAGGTAAGGAGTCTACTTCCGAGCCCGCTGCTGAGCCTGTTACTGAGCCTGTTACTGAGCCTGAGGCTACCCCTGCTACTACCAAGGAGGAGGATGACTTTATGGCATCTCTAGCCCAGCCCCAAAAACCCGAGCAGACAGATCCTCTCCCTCAAGATGACTTCTTCAACCAGCTTGCAGAGGGGAATGTGCAGTCTGAGCCTGCTGAGCCTGCTGAGCCTGAACACAAGGCCCCAGAAGCTGCTCCTGCTACTGAGGACGACTTTTTCAGCCAGCTTGGACAGTCTCCTGAAAAGGCTCCTGCTCCTGCTGCTGCTGCTGAGCCTACCCAGGCTGCTCCTGCTCGACGAGGACACAAGGTGCAGCCCAGTGAAGCTGACTTTTTTGCCCAGCTCGGAGAAGGCGAAAACGAGGCTCCTCCTGCCCATCACGAGCCCCCTCAGCCCCAGCCCATCACCCTGTCTCTTGATGAAGACGACGATCTGCTTCTGACAGACGAGGACGACCAGGCCGAGGTGCTGGCCGAGGCAGGCAAGCCCAACCCCCCTACCCAGTCATTTGCATTTTTGGAAGACGACGATCTGCTGGAAAGCGACCAGGACTTTTTGGAGACGGACGATGAGGACGAGGAGCCTATCGGTGCTCAGGCCATGGCTGCCCAGACCGGAGGCGACTTCCGAGCCAACCAGCAGCAGCAAAACACCTATTTCCCCCAGGTTCCTGCTGTGCCTGCTGCTCCTGTTTCAACCAGCAGATACAACACCCCCACCATGCCTGCTGCGTCTCAGTTTGGTGGCTACGGATCTGCTGCTCAGACCACTCCCAACATGTACCAGCCTGTTTCTACACAGTCGACTCCTTCGGCTGCAGCTGCCGCAGCTGCTGGCAAGCGTGTCGACAAGAACAAGTCGGATGCATTTGATTTCCCTACAGGCATGATTCCCAAGGTAGTCAAGAAGGCACGGTCGGTCCAGCAGCTTCCCCAGTCTCACGGTGCCCCTGGTGTTGCTCCTGGTCTGATGCCGGCGTTTGGAGCTGCTCCTGGTGGCCCTGTCACTCCTGGAGTGCCTCCTATGGGTCCTCCTATTGCCCGGCCCGCCAGCAACCCCTATGCTCCGGCTCCGGCTCAGCCGCCGTCTACAGCCCCCAAGAAGAACTTCTTTGAGGAGCTGCCGCCCATTCCTGTCAAGCCCATTTCTCGGCAGCCGTCGTACGCCCTGTCTCCTCCTCGAGCTCCTTTTGCCCAGGAGGCTGCCCAGCAACCTCGACGAGTCAGTGATGGCTACGGAATGCCCCCTCATGGTGGTCCACATGCAGCTGTCCATTCTGCACCCGTTTCTCACCACAACAGTGTGTCTGGACCTTCTGCTCCCCACAACCCCTATGCTCCTCCTAGTGGCCCTTCAGCTGTGCCCCCCAAAACGAGCTCTCCTTATGCTCCTCCACCTGCAGCTGTGCCTCCTAAGACGAGTTCACCTTACGCTCCTCCCCCTCCAGCAGTTCCCCCCAAGACCAGCTCGCCCTATGCTCCTCCCCCTCCTTCGATGAGTCATTCGGCGCCTCCTCCTGCTGGTGGGCCTCCCCCTGGTGGACCTCCTCGAGGAGGTTCTCGTGGAGTGCCTGTCCCTGTCCCTCAGCCTCCTAATGTTGCTGCTGCCGCCGGTATTGCCGCTGCCGCTGCCGCTGCTGCTGCTGCTGCTGGAACCGCTTCTGCTCCTCCTCCTGCTGGACCTCCCAGAGTGTCGTCCAGAAACGCCTATGCTCCTCCTCGAGGTGCTCCTGCTCGAGGCGCCACTCCTCCGGCTATGGCATACTCGCCCAACGTTTCCCCCAAGCGAGTTATCCAGCAGCCTCAGACGTCGTCTCCTCGACGGTACTCGGAGTTCAAGGACATTGGCCAAAAGTCGACTGTTTCTGATGAGGCGCTGCGAAAGCGACAGTTCCCCATTTTCCGATGGAGCAACTCCAAGAGCGCCACTTGTCTGATTGCGCCTCAGATTGGCTATGCCACCGCCGTCAGTCAGACCTCGGTGCGTCTACTGGACGTGAGCAAGGTGGTGTCTACTAGTGAGGACATTACTCGGTTCCCTGGTCCTCTGTTCACTCCTAACAAGGGTCCCATCAAGTCCAAGAAGAAGGAGCTGGAGAAGTGGGTGGCCGATCACGTGAACCAGATGGACTCGCAGAATGCTGATGCTGATCGGGTTTTGCTGTGGAAGCTGGTTGGTGTGTACCTTGCCAATGATGGAGTCATCAACTCTGCTCAGGTTCGAGCTTTCCTGACTCCCCATTTTGAGCAGAGTGCCACTGGTGACGGTTCTGCCTTCACTTCGGCCATGGATTTGTCATCGTCGGCATTTGTGCCTCAGCAGGGCGACAATGGTCCTTCTTTCTCGGCTTCTGATGCCAACCACGTGCTCAGACATCTTCAGAGCGGATCCAAGGACGCTGCCATTCGACATTGTATGGATCGACGTCTTTGGGGCCATTCTCTGCTGATTGCCAGCACTATGGGTCCTGAAAAGTGGCAGGATGTGGTGTCTGAGTTCATCAAGGACGATGTGCGACCTCTGTACAAGCCCACTCTCCAGTTCTTGTACTCTTCTTTTGGAGGTGTGACTCCTTCTTCCGAGGCTTACGGAGATTGGAAGGAGACTGTTTCTTACCTTTTGTCCAATGCCAAGGATGATGGTAGTGACTTGTCTTCTCTGGTGTCTCTTGGTGATGATCTGGTGCAGAAGGGTTACGTTGCTGCTGGACATTTCTGCTACGTGGTTTCTCGGGCTCCTTTGGCAGACAAGATCACTCTTCTGGGCTCAGAGGGTCGGGATCTTGACGCCATCTTGTTGTCTGAGACTTATGAGTTTGCTCTGGGTCTCAAGACCAATGTTGCCATCCCTCAGATGCAGCTGTACAAGTTGGTGCATGCCGAGGTTCTGGCTGACCTGGGTAACGTTGTTCAGGCTCAGCGGTACGCCGAGTACCTCAACCAGGCTCTCAAGAGCTTCACCGACAAGACCTCCACCTTCCAGCCTGCTTACATTAGTCGGTTGATTGCTCTGTCGGATCGAGTGTCCTCTACTCCTGGAGCCACCACTGGTTCTTGGTTCTCTCGGCCCAAGCTAGACAAGGTGCTTGGTCATCTCGACAAGAGCCTGTCCAAGTTTGTGGCTGGAGAGGAGGCCAATGTTGCTGGCGCGTCTTCTGCCAGTGATACGGTGTTTAGTCAGATTGCTGCCACTCCTGGCATTTCTCGAACCACCTCTGTGGTGGATCTGAGTCAGCAATCTGGAGGCTACCCTCAGCAGCAGACTCCTTACGGCATTCCTCCCACTCGGGCTTCTACAGGTAACATTCTGCGACCTCAGGGCGGTTCTGGACCTTACGATTCTCGACCCGGTCTTCCTCGGTCGTCGTCTGCCATGGATGCTGGTCCTGCCGCTTACGGATATGAGCGGGCTCCTTCAGTGGCTTCTGTGCACTCTGTACAGTCCGACCACCCTCGAGTCATGTCGCCTATTGACGTTGGTGGTGGTGGTATGGGTGGTATTGGTAACAGTACCTATGCTCCTGTTGGTGGAGCCGGTGTCTACCCTCCTACTGGTAGCACACCTTATGCTCCTCCTGCTGCTGCTAATGCTTATGCTCCAGGTGGTGCCGGCGCTGCTGCTTCTGCTGCCAATGCTTACGCTCCTCCTGCTGCCGGCGCTGCAAACGCCTATGCTCCTCCCTCTGGAAACGCCTACGCTCCTCCTGCTGCTTCCGGTGCTTCTCCCTATGCACCCAGCACCTCGTCTTTCTCTCCTCGTCAGCCTGCCTACGGTCGATCTTACGCCAGCACGCCCGAGCATCATATTGAGGAAGAAGAGGAGGCTGAGCCTGTTGAACAGGAGCAAGAGGCCGATGTTGAGGACGAGCATGAACAGTACGAGCAAGAGGCTGAGCCTGAGCCTGAACCGGTGGCTCCTCCTCCTCCTCCTGTTCAGAGAGCTCCTCCTGCTCAGAAGGCTCCCCCTGCTCAGAAGGCTGGTCAGAAGCCTCCTGCTCGAAAGGTGGCTCCTCCTCCCAAGCCTGCTGTCAAGCCTGCCTACAACCCCTACGACCCCGGCTCTCCTGCCAAGGAGAAGAAGTCTGCTGCTGCTGCGTCCAACAAGTATGCTCCAGTGAACAGCGCTTACTCGCCCGGCAACAACGCTTACGCTCCTCCTGCTTCTACTAAGAAGGAGCCTGAGCCTGCTGCTGCTGAGTCCGAGGCTTATGGTTACGGCTACGGAGGTGGCTATGGAGGCTACGACCCTTACTCTGGCTACGAGGCTCCTGCTGCTGATGCCGATGAAGGTGCTGAGCCTACCGAGACGGAGGTGGAGAATGAGAAGGCTGGAGAGGCTGAGGCTGCAGCTGCAGACTACCCCGACTACGGAGTTCCTTCGTACGGCTACCAGTCTCAGGCTGCTGATGATGCTGGGGACTACGGTGACGACGAAGGTGCCATTTACACTCCTGCTGCAGTCACTCTGCCTCCCATCAGCAACCTCCCCTCTGTACCTCTGCCTGGTCTGGAGCCTCCTGCTCCTGCCGCTCCTCCTGCTTCTCGATATGCTGCTCCTGCCGCTGCCGAGGAAGAGGATGACGACGATGACTTTGGCGTGGGCAACAAGAAGGGCTCAGCCAAGAAGGAGGACAAGAAGACGGAGGATAAGGATGAAGGAAAGGATGGAGGAAAGAAGGGATGGTTTGGAGGCTGGTTCAAGAAGGGCGAACAGCAGCCTGTGGATGACAAGAAGGTGTACAAGGCCAAGCTTGGAGAGAAGAGTAACTTTTACTACTCTGAAGAGCACAAGCGGTGGATCAACGGTGATCTGCCGATTGAGGACCAGATCAAGGGTGCTGGAGGACCTCCTCCTCCTCCCAAGGCCAAGAAGCTTGCTGCTGGTCCTCCTGCTGGTGGTGCTCCTCCCTCTGCGGGAGCTCCTCCAGCGGCACGTGCTCCTCCTTCGGCTGGAACTCCTCCAGTGGCTACTCCTCCTGCCGCTGGTACTCCTCCCCTTCCAGGAGCAGGTGGCGCTCCTCGACCGGCTGCCGGGGGTCCCCCTAGACCCAAGGTGGTTGACCCTCTCGAGGGTTTCCTTACCGGTGGACCCCCTGCCGGTGCTCCTCGAAAGGGTGCTCGAAAGAGTGCAAAGAGTCGATATGTAGATATTATGAACAACTAGTTAATGAATGATCATGTTTTGATGGATTGTGTAGTGGCCAATAAGTACCAGAACTTGCTGTGTTGGTGGTGATTTTAGGAGGTGTGGGGAGATTGCACTTGTTTCAGATGTACAAGCTACGGTATGTACTGTACAATAGTCGACATTGAGATTGGTAGGGCTATTGAGCCTTTAATGGCGTGGTTACACCAATAATCGACCGTTGGACCAATATTCGGAACTGTACTAATTTTGTGTTATCGTCCGGATTTTAGACATGTGTCAGTGGTCTGTGTCATCTTGTAATACTCTTACGTGATATGGAAGCTCTATAACACTCCTCCGATGTCAACGTCGTATTCAGCCAGGCATAATTATGATAGATTGTATCTGTGTTGCAATGGCTGTACTTGAAATCATCGCACACGTCTTGGCCCCTTGTTTATCACCCCTTCACCAAAAGTTGCCAGGGTAAAGTTCTAGGGCATGGCCCTGGGGCATGGTCCAGGGTATGTCTCATGATTGCACTTCTCTTGGTGGATTTCCCGACATTGGTTTTTAGCGTGCAATATATTGATAGGACCACGGGCCATTGGCAGTTATAGTGGTAATTATTATGGACTTATGGAGCATTTGGTTTAGTCGTATTGTGGCGTAGTTAAGGACCGTTCGAGAAGGACCGTAGATGTATGAGAACGTGTGTAGGTACTTGTACTTGTAGCAAATTGACAAGGACTACTGAGGGATGAAACGGAATTGCACTTCGAGGAGTGTAGATTTGCAGGGGTCTAGATTTGGTCAAACATTTAGATGGTTCGCCTGGGATAGTTGGACTAGGGCTAACCAGATAGAATCTGGACAGTGCTCGTACGACCAGTTGACATCTGCGAGTCAGCGTTACATTCACCTGCTATCGAATGCCTCAACAGACCTCCTCGTATAACTCGTCCTCCACCCTCCACTGTACCTGACTATCACTTTCTCGGGACTAGTCTCTGGGCCAACCAAACCCATGGTGCCCACCACCCCAAGCTATGCACGGCAGGATAGATCGACAGCCCTTGTGATTGGATCAGCTGGACAAGTGTTCATGTATGATGTAACCTACGGCGCCAACGGTCTGGGTCGATTTGTGCTGAGGCCCTGGTGCGTTCTCGGGAACGACAGGACCGACGTCGGCCGCCCAGTGTATGCTTGGCACTTTTCCAGTCCATCCAATGACTCTCGAGCATGCACCACCATCTTTCTTGATCTGATAACTGCAGTGCCAAGACTGATGAAAAAGATTACCTGGCTCATGTATGTACGACGACTTATGCAAAAGCAAGAGCCGGATCTGTTGTTTGAAAGCAACCGATTCAATCCCAGATTCCGCTCGTTCTAGTTCCGTACAGTGTCGCAGGTCGTCTGCCCTTCCGTAGCGTGCTTTTTCCAGCCACTTTGCTCGATTTCCGCCTAGCCCGTTTTTCTAGCGTCTTCGGAAAGCGTGTCTCGCCAGAGAACCAGTACTACTCGTACTGTACAATGTAACCCCAACCTTGGTAATACAGTAGCGGCAAGAGAGAGCGTGACTGTAGCTACGAGTACATACGCACACTGGCGGACCTGTTTACACCGATCCAAGCCACATCCACCCACTCTCCTCAAAAAAGCAAAGGCCAAAGTCTCGGTAATTTGAGTTGTCCGACCGACATGGAATCCATAGACTGAAATTTACAGCTCTTACTCGATCAACCCTCAAAAGTCTACCCCCAAAAGAGTATGTAGGAGTCGTCGTTGTCGGCTTGCAAATTATCAGCTAGTGAATAATATCCGTCGACTTTTGGACAAACACAAACTCACATTCCAACCTCATCTAAGACATACTCACAATCTCCTTCTTGGTGGTACCCACGGCTCTCTCTCTCGCCCCTGCTTCCCCGCAGACTGGCTCACTAAACTCTACACCCCCAAACTCACATGGAATGGCCTCGAAACAACACCTCCCAGGTTACAGTAGATCAAGGTTTGGAGCTTGGCGGAGCGGTGTGTTCCAACCACAGGGTGAAATTTGTCGGAGCGAAAAGTGTGGGAATAGGTGGGGTTATATACTAAGAGACTGTGACAAGGTCAATGTCGTGATGACACAAACGACACAAAAACATCCATCACATGTCGCCACCCTCGCCACCCTCGCCACCCACCTACACACCCACCTCCACTACCCCTATTCGCTATCATGTAACGCACTATGCTATCTCCTATCTCCTCAAGCTACCGCCACAAGGTTAACCTCACAGTTGAAATATGAAAGCTCATTTCATTCCACTAACGGTGGGTCCCAGCCACAGTATCTACAGCATCATCGATCTAGGTAATCATCATCATTCATTCATTTTATGTGTGTGTACTGACTTAGGCCAGTGTGTTTTTGTGTGTGTGTGTGTGTGTTTCGTCTCCTCTAAACAAATCTATCTCTCTCAATAAATAAACTGCCCGTTCCTTGCATCTCTCCAAGTCGGTCTCTAGCCAGTCGCTGCTGTCCTGTGTAAAAAAGGGTGGACGCGCGCCATATGCTGAGACTCTGATCGAGAAGAATGCCGTACTGATGGCGTTAATAAATAAGGGATTCCATTCACTCCAATCCCCCAAACAGGTTGCTGACGCTCGACTCGTAGTGAGCTAGATCAGCAATAAAGTCGTGCTGGGCAGGCTGCTTGTTGTCTTCAAACAGGGTGAAGTCATCCGACAGTCCATGCAGTCCAAGCTCGTCGTCAACGGGCTCGTCCTTGATGAAAATGAAATCTTGTGCCGACGCTGCTGGTCAGTAGTTGCGACAGTCATCACTGCTGGATGACGCGCCCGGTCCACAAGATAATCAGTTTCGTCGCAGGACAGAGTCGACGACGGCGAGCCGGAGCCAGTGCTCTCAGCTAGTTCGGGGGGGGAGGAGGACTCCGTGTGGAGGAGAAAGTTTGTAGAGTCGACTTCCTCGGTCTTGACAATGGGAGAGTCGGGGACCACAGTCTCACTGTCGTGGTTGAACAGAGTGGGGGCTGTGGTGGCGAGGCTCATGGGCTGATGGTGGTGGTGAGCAGGAGGGGCGGTGGTGGGCACCTCCAGCTTGACCATGGAGACATCACTCACGTCGGGGACATCAACGCCAGCCAAAGCTCCGGAAGACTTGGCCATGTTGACGAGCGACGAGAGCTGCTGCAGCTTGGCCACCAGCGAGTAGTGCTGTTCCACCAGGTGCATGTTGGCCTTCTTGGACTCGGTCACCTGGTGCTGTAGATCGTTGTTCTCGGACGACAACTCCGAGCACTTCTTCTCCAGGTCCTCCAAATGTCGTCGTTTCTTTTCTCGCGACGCATGTGCCGCCTGTCGGTTTCGCATGATGCGCTCGATCCGTCGCTGCTCCTTTTCATTCTCAGTCTTGGCTCGCTTTCGGGGGGGAAGGGCGCCAGCAGGAAGGGGCAGAGTGAGGTCCTTCTTTCGCTTGTCTCCAGACTCGGGAGAGCCAGGAGAATCAGCGGCCATGGGAGATCCCATG
Organism: Yarrowia galli; assembly: GCA_900519055.1. Taxonomy (NCBI): domain Eukaryota; kingdom Fungi; phylum Ascomycota; class Dipodascomycetes; order Dipodascales; genus Yarrowia; species Yarrowia galli. The sequence goes on along the minus strand of ULGS01000006.1, from coordinate 2,594,378 downwards.
TCCTCGGGGGTGGGGGTGAAGGACTCTTCTCGCTTGATAGACATGTGGAGAGTGGATAGATACGAGTGGCGAAGAAACTGGTAAGGGGAAATGTGACAGGGTTAATGTCGTTGGGGGGGGAGGAGGAGGAGTTGTGGAGAGTCGTGGTAGAAGTGTCGGGTTGAGTTGGTGACAGTTGTTGTTCGTGTAAGTGTCGAGACCTAGGTCTGAGTTGTCGAACGGTGGTGTGTGTGTGTGTGTACTAGTCTGAGTTAACGACTTGAGCTGATTAGATACAAGGTCTCCCACGCTATATATATATCGCTACGGTCCTGCGCCTGCCTGTATGCGAGCATGGTTGCCCCATTTCTTTGTTTGGCCTGCAAGTGCCAAACACAAAAGCGTAATGCAAAGCGTAATTCCGCCAGGTCTATTTTAGGTGTCTCTCTCTGGGGGGGGGGAGGTAGGAGAGAGCTGTTAGAGGGTGAGAGCACGTGTTTGGGTGCGGGAGGTGTGAGATGGACTCTCGGTGGCTATGCTATGGTCAAGAGGTGGTATAGTATTTGTGTGGCATATATTTCGGTTATTGAGTAACGGGTCAATTCGCCACATCCACATACATTAACCCCTATCTAGCCAATGCTCTTCATTGTTGGAGTCCGTCATTAAACACACTTGCCACTAAAGACGGGTAACCCTTTTTCCTACCTCGACCGGGTAATTGCATTGATACGCGTAGAAGGGCCGTCGATCGATAAGGGAGCATTGGAGGGAAGGCAAAGATAATTGCGCAGCACCAAAACGTCAAGACAAGAACCAACGACTCACACACACACACACACACACAATGGCCGGGCTAGCGCAATTGACATTCTGGGCGACGCCAAAACCTTTGATTGTCTGTGTACTTGATTGTCCACGCTTGGTAGTATGGGCTAGCACGAGCTATCCACCATGACTACCATATCGCCCTGTCTGCACTCTCCGAAAACGGCGTAACCTCTACCCTGATCTGCCGCGTTAGCCTTTGCCCCCATGTGCTCTTCACGTGGGTTGTGCGTGAGGGGTTTTAGGATCAGGAGGAGTTTTGTGGCGATGGAGGAGGACTGGTCAGGTATAATACTGAGTGTTTGTGTGTGTAGTATCGCTGTGTACTCTCTGTCTGTGTACACTGTGAACTGTTCACCTGATACGTCGTAATCAACTGTTACCAGTCAACATCTACAACCACCCTGAAAAACTCTATCAACATACCAATACAGTATGTACTGTAATCAACTCAGAGAGATATATCACTCTTAGTCAAGTGTCGTCCAAATACTGTTTAGGAGGGAGCCAAACAACGAAACTCCGTTCACTAAGACACTCGGAGTTAGTGAGGTGAGTCTCCGATCACCCAAAAACAATGGGCACAATGGGCGAGGTACATATGTCAGATGGATCCGGAAAGAACGTACAAGCACGAGTATAGAGACGTCAGAATGATGAACAGCAGTGTTACAATACCGGCGTGGCAATACCGACACTGGCAAATACTCGAGTCTACCCATTCCACATCCTCGCCTACGACTCCTAATCAAGGCACCGGTCCCCTCAAACTCAACAACTACGCGTAACAAGATTGCTGTCTCTCTGTCTACCCTCGCGTCGTCGCAGACTTCAGAATTGACTCTCCGACCGCCAGACGCGGAAGTGTAGCAGACAGACAGAGACAGTGCCACGGACAGTTTCGAAGCAACAGCAGACTCAGACAGCCCGACAGGCAGAGAGAGCAGACGCTTCCATGCTGCTTGGCATGTCCCGTGCAGGGGTGAGAGCTTTTAGAGCGGCCTGAGATCAGCGGTATCTGTAAGGGTTCAGGACCAGAGTGTGCTGAGATGTACAGCTAAGAGTATTGTCGGGTGATCTACAGGTCGAGGAGGTGTGCTCTGTACACTACTGGTTATTGTGATTCGCCTCAGAGACGATAAATCGACAACCACAATTGGCCTGTGTCTTACAACACTCACTCACGTCACCCCAATCTCCGTCTCCCACCACAACAACCTCTCGCTTGGAAGCAGCACTTGCCTCGAATGCGAATGCGAATGCGAATGCGAATGCGAGAGCCGTTTTACGTTAGCCTACCTTGGAAGAAAGGTTATCGAGTTGACGAGGTAGGAAGGTCGTTGTAAAATGATAGGGAGGCGGTTGATGTGGCTGAAAAACATACATGTGGATTACCGCGCTTCGGTGATCATATCGATCCACTTTTCATGCTCTTACCACCTCTCCTTCCTATTCTACAGCCTTCCTTAGCTGCTACTTCTGACAAAGTCAAAAGTGCAAATTAAATACTGGTTGATATTGGTTGAATCATGTCTCAGGCCATTGTTCGATGGAAGGATTGGCGGAGAAAGGTGGAGAGATTTGGGCCAGGCGTGAGTAGACTGATTTTGGGCTAATTTAGAGTGGGAAAAAAAGAGATGAAAATTATTCACTGTTAATGCTACAAAATCATGGGCTGGATCAATGGGGCAATTAATGCAGCTCAGGGCTACTACCTCATACTACAGCATTCCCTCGAGCCCACATTCTGGCCCATTCTAGCCACTTTTTCACTCCATTAATTATCCACTTATAATTACGACAGCCAGAGAGCGTAACATTGCTTTGTGAGCGAACGAGGGTGTAACCCATCTGTGAGGGGATGATGAAAAATTGTAATGCAAAAATACGACCATGTGCAGCGTTGGAATGAGCAACTTGGGGGGGTCGTAACGGCTTCAAAAGTTGGTGAACAGCTCTGAAAAACTTGTCAGTACAATTCCACCACCCCGGAGATTGCCCGGATAACTCGCTGACCTGTTTGACACCCGTCAACCCGACTTTGACACCCAATTTGCCTCTGTCTAAAATCCTCACTGGATCATTCCATCTGCCAAGCATGCTGCTTCCGTGCAGATAATTAATTACCGGGGAGGAGCGGGGAGTCACACAAGGGAGTCATGGAATGACACCAGTCGTTGTTGGCTCGTTTACGTGCCAATCAGGAGACTCGCATAAAGAGCCGGCTGATCTTGGTCACGTGACATGGTCTTGTTTCAATCTCTCTGTTTGTCTGCTTGTAGGCTCGTTTCGGAGCATTGTTTGATGTTGCTGTTGCATCGGTTCTCAAACTCGGCCGCATCCGGTCTATTACTCTATAATTGGTGGTGGTAGGGGATGGCAGATATGGAGTGGTCTGGTGAGTGCTGTAGACGTCGTATGGACAGGGCGATTGAACCAACGGATTCTCCTCGCGCTCCTCTGTCGAACGACACCGGTATTGCCCGCATACTCCCAGCCATCCCCATTCTACCAGCTACCCCTATTACTCCTATTTTTATCCCTTCCTGAAACTCTACCGTTCCCGTGCCCTCGTTTCAAACCTGCAGTCTGACACCCTGCCCTGTTCCTTGTCGGAGAGTGAGACATGCCGAATGCGACACAAGCGAAGCAGTGGGGGTGTGTCAGGGTATGGGCGAGCCACGCGATTGTTTCGTGTTTGTGGCAGATCAAACGGTTTGGATGGACTGTAGCTTAGTCATCTGTCCTCTCTACGACATCATACATCCTAGGAGCACTTTCTGTAGCAATGGTGCACCCTTATGGTGACATGCATAAGGTCATTTTGGCTTGGTTATAAATAGCACATTTAGATCAGCTATTTGGGCAGTGTATATTGACCGTTAGATGGTATGATGTAGGTGGGTTACCATGGAGGGGTATGATGGTGTCATAATATTGAATTGTGATGAGGGGCCAGATCACGTGACCACACTTGCTCCGCCCCTTCCTGGATCACCCTAACCTCTCTCTTCGCCTGCTGCCCTCATAACCTCACATTCCTTAGCCTCTTAACTGCTCCGCCCACAAAAGTTACCCTACCAACGCCGTGCCCTGAAATACAGACCCTAACCCTCGAACAACGTCGATCTGTGGGATGTGCACGCGTATCACGTGCCTACACCGATCACGTGTCTTCGAAACGCTCATTTTAGCCGTTGTGTTGACACTCGTATATGTTCGGTTTGCAAGGGTGTATTTTTAGACTGTCCGGGGAGAGTGTAAACAGAGTGCGAATGGAGAGGCTCTCAAATGAAACTGTAGCAAAACCAGTCACACAGATAACGGAAATGAACACGGAGAAACACAGCCGTGACATGTCCGTGACGTCTACATGACATTGATGTCATCGTATCAATAACGTCGTTATTACTACAGCTCTACAGTGCTATATTGGCGTACACAGTAGACACAGGTGCAAGGTATGTATCGTTTCGATCGTACCTATGATAGCACCAAACAGACGCTATCAGCAGCTATAAGAAGTAAACGACAAACATTGACGGACGCTAATGCAATGGACAGTCAGGTTAGGAGTGTTTATACTGGGCGTATACCGTTATGAGTTACTTCCACTATACGCGATAAGAGAAGTGCAGTCGTCGTATCTTGTCGTATCTTAGTGCAGCCAGTATAACTGTCTCAAACGCGTCCAAACGCGAGAAATATTATCCTGTCAGAATGTTTCCGCCCGAAGCTAGCGGTAAACAAACGATCGCAGATAGACCCCTGTTCGGGTAGCCTGGAGTTCACGTGGTTATGGCACTTGCAAGATAGACTGTGAACTTTGATAGGTTTAGGGGGTGACAGAAGAGTGTGTTCATCTGGTGATGTAAACGCTGTAAAGACATAAGAGCTGTACCATCGAGATCACTGAGAATACAGCATCAAGGAGAATATTCTAACGTCCCTGTAGCCGTCCCCCACACCTCAATGACATCATTCTAATCTGTCATCTTATAAGCTCCCGTGTCGATCAATGTCAAAGACTAACCATAACATTTCCCACCATTGAACCCAATGATACAAAAGGCAATACTCTTAACCGGCTCTTTCGACGATACTTGAGAGATGTGGAGAAGACCAGTTCTAAACAGGTATCCCTCCCCCGTGACCATTGTTCTCCACCCAATGCAGTAATCTCTACATTCCACACAGCTGAATATGTACAGCTCTGGCGCATATGGTGCGTTTTCTGCGGCCGTCCTGAATCGGCAAACACTCTGCTCTTTCCTATATCCACCATCCCCTTCATTCTCCGTTGAGACAACCGACTTGCTTTTAAAGGTCTGAAACCGCTCCGATATGGATAGACATGAATTGTGTTGGAGAGGTTTAGTTAGGTTGGCCTTAGTGCCATCCTTCTTCCTTGGTTTGGGGGAGTTAAGGTTTCGCGGTAACCACAGTAACCCCACATTGGGCCAATTCAAAACAAGACCACGAAAACAGACACGACGTGAGATGGGCGTGTTGAAGTAGAGACGAAGGGGTAAAAAGGGTATCATTGGATTCAGCGTAGTATGGTGAGTAGGATCACATTTTCAAATCATCAAAAACAGCCACCTAATACTGAGTATACCCTCCTCTCCCCTCAGACCATCTTTGGGAGTCACAACAAACAAGCAAATTGAGTTTGACAAAGACCGGTAGGCAAAAAAGTATACCTGGACAATTATTGAGCTACACCACACCAAGTCGAATCGGTCTCCAGTCACCCGTATTTTCCATTGCACCCACCTGCTGCCCCGCCAGTATTTCTTTCATTTGCTCTGGACCAGTTACGACACAAACTACACAAAGACAGCACGACACTGACACAAACCGACACAGGATACAAACAGCCAAAGACGACCCGTGACACCAACAGCTACATCGACTTCTTTGCTTACCCACGACAGACTGACACCTGACAGCTTCCTATTGAAGTAAAGTGATACACGTTAGCGACACAGAAGCAGAATTGCGACCCAGCCAGTTCGTCTACTCGATACTTCACCACCATAACCACACCTATGGACTCAAAACGAAGCCTTTCAGGGGCTCCTTCCAGTCCTCGCAAATGGACACAGAAACGGGTCAAGACAGACTCGTTACTCGAAGATAGTCGTTTGTTTCGACCCACGTCGCCGCTCAAGTGGCACAGAAAGAAGACTGCCCTGCGACCCAAGATCTCCGCTCCTCTGGAAGCCGCCCACACAAAATTCTATACCCCAGCCGCCAGCCCCCGAACCGAGGCCGGAGGATTCGCATACAACGTGGAGCTGCCACACTCCTTCACTTTCAACCACTCTAGCATCTTCCACGAGCATCTCTCCGACTCGGACAAGTCTCGGGAGGAAAAGGAACGGGCCTTCAACGTTTCTGTCGACTCCTTTTCCAAGAGCATGGAGATGCTGAAACAGACTGCAACCAGTCCTGGAAACAGCGCTGGAAGTGGAACTGCCTCCAGTAGTCGTCTGAACCTGTCAATGCGTCCATTGGCTCCTCTTGCATTGTCGTCTGTACCTCCTCTTGATATTCCTCATGAGCTGATGCAACACAACCACGAGAGTCCCTCTGATGACGAGTTCCACGACACAAGAACGTCCTTCAGACACAGTCTCGTGTCTCTGCATGGCCTTACCGACATTAACAACGAAATCAACGACATCAACGCCCAGATCCAGGACATTAACCAGCAGATTCGAGGCATTGGAGGAGAGGTGGAAAAGATCGACACGGTTTCGGCAGTAGCACCGGTGGAACAGATGGTGACTGCCAAGATGGAGACCAACACCAGTCCCGATAATGTCGACACGGAAAACATTCTCGCAGAGCTGTCCTCTCTGGAGCATGAGGAGGAGGATGATGATGAGGAGCAGGGAGAGGAGGATGTACATGCTGAGGTTGAGGAGGAACAAATCTCAGAGGGGGCTGAAGCAGCAGCCGAGGAGGAGGATGACTCGTTACGACCTTTGGAGTACGATCTTGGCAACGGACCCAAATCTTCGATGCCTAGATTCCCCACATCTTCGACGTTGGGTACTCTTGTTGACGATAATGCTGAGAAGCACAAGACTGGAGGAGTCACTACTGCCGCTACTTCTGCTGCTGCTGCTGCTGCTGCCGTTGCATCTCCCCGATCGTTTGCAACTTCTGCCTCTGCTCGAACTCTCTTTGCTGACCGGTTCATTGACCCCGAGAGCATCAGAGACAGCATTCGAGTGGTTGACATTAGTGTTCGAGATGATGAGGATGAGGAGGTGATGCATGAGGAGGGACAAGAAGAGGGACAACAACGGGAAGCGAGCCACGACGACTCGTCTTCTGCTCTCAACTCTTCTTCCGTCATTGCATCCACTCCCATTGAGCTTTCCCAAGCCAATCTCCCTACTAACCTGTTCCGAACTCATCAGGACCGATCCAAGTACACCGAGACTGGTATTTTGGACAACCGTGTTTCTCTCATTTCGACTGGAGACAAGTATCCTCTTGATATCGACAACCTTTCGCCTGTTCGAGGAGGTGATGAGCCCTCCTTCTCCCTCAGAGATGTTCCCATCGAGACTTCTCATCGAGACGACTATGTCTTTGAGCAGATGAAGGAGGAGCAGGAAGAAGAAGAGGGTGAGCGTGGACTCGAGCCTGCTGTTTCCTCAACCTCTCGACCTATTTCTACGGTTTCCACTCATTCCTCTTCTCTTGCTGGTACAGCCGGTTCCACAGACTCTCTTGGCATTCATTTCGCTCCCCCAGACCTGCTGTCTCAGCCCATGGGTTTCAAGATGGTGTCCAACGACATGGGCGGCTGTTCGTCTTCCGATGACTCAGCTCTTCACCATGCCAACGAGGCTACCGAGCGAGCCATTCCTCTGCCTAACTTTGCCAACAGTTCGTTCGCAGAGCTCAATTCCGGTGACTACCAGTTCCCCGACATTGAAGTGGATGAACCCCAAGAGCCCGAGCCTCAGGTGAGCCAGGTTGCTCCCGATACTCCCCTCTCGGTTCATTCGCAGCAGTTTTCGTATCCTCCTTCGTTGTCCTACTCTCCGGCATCCATGGAGGAGCCCATCATGCATCCTCCTCGAGCACATGTTCCATTTGTGTTTCGATCTCGTGAGCTGGACGAGAAGGACCAGGGTCTGTATGCACAGAACAATTCTGTTTTCGTTAACAACGCCTTCATCCCCTTCTATCCTTCTCCCGAGAACTCTCCTCAGTTCCCCTTCATCAACTCTTTCCCTGATGCACGAGGAGTCTCTAGCAAGGAGCCTCCCAAGGAGTATCTCGAGGTGAAGGCTCAGCGAGAAAAGGAGATTGCCCGTCTGACTCGTGAGTTTGAGGAGCGAGACAAGGAGCTGCTGGCCCAGGCTCAGGCAGGAGGTAAGGACACTACTCCCGATGTGTTCAACATTCCTGCCACTCCTGCACCCCTTCGTGTGCGAAAGCAGCGAATGGACAGACCTATGAGTGATCGACCTGTCAGTGAGGTTCCTCAGATTCCTAAGCGGTCTGCTTCTCGGCGATCTTCAAAGCGGTCTTCTTTGATCCCCTCCTCGGAGACTCATCATAGCAACATTGATGCCATTCAGCCTCTTCCTATGATTGACGCTTCGAGATTGGAGCCTGAGTTCGAGTTTGAGGCTGGGGACGAGAAACAAGCCGAGGTTCTGTCTCCCTCAACCTCTCAGCAGCGACAGGCGTCTGCTGGTTCTACAGGTACGGTCATTCGACATCCTCTTCAGAACCAGTTCCCGTCTCTTCCAGACAACCAGATGCTGTTTATGACCCGAACCGGTCAGAAGCAGAACTTTGGCAAGATCCACCCCGCTAAGAGCAACCCTGGAGGTACCCATCTCTACGACTTGGAGGCTCAGAGGGAGAACAACATGTGTCGAGACTCGATTTCACTGCTTATGTTGTTCCTGTTCTTCTTCATGCCTCCTCTTTGGTTGGCTATGGGTCTTGGATATCTGGATTCGGTGGCAGGAGAGGTCAAGCGGTCCCACAAGAAGGCTGCGTTGGCGCTAGGAGGAACCATGATGGTGGCTGTGGTTGTTGGCATATCGGTAGGATTAGGAGTTGGGCTGACGAGGTAGTAGGTAGTTTGTGGGTTGCCAATGTCTTTGTCGTTTGAAGGCGTTTGGCTGTGGTTTCGTGGTATGGCCGTGATAGTGTGGCGCTGCATTTATTGCAGTAGCCGCTTATCGCACTCTGCTGTTTTATACAGCCGTGATCGTGACACTTCTGTGTTTGATTACATCTTTGGTGGTCTCATCTCTGATGACCACATCCCTCCCCCTTGCTGTTCATTCAGCCGTGATCTTTGCACATCTGTGCCTGGTCGCATTCTCCCACCACGAACCACCACCACTCAATATCGGTACTGGTACCGAAACTACTACTACTACTACCACAAACGACTCAGCTGTGGTTGTCATAACCTGACATCTACTGTACACAGCTGCCTATCCACACGACGATACAAAACGACACAAGACGATACTTACTTACATTTAGTTCATCAGTCATTACTGAGCATTTAGCATAATACCCATTTATTTATGATTAGCAGGGGGTCAAAGATTAGAGGCTGGTTGTAGGGAAGGGAAGGAGTGAAGGAGTGTAGGAGTGAGTGAGCGAAGGGTGAGCTGCAAGGGAGTACAGTCAGCGAGTTCTCGTACGAGTAGACTCATCACATGCAATATTCCATCGGGTTATCATAATTCAGATAGAGATAGAAGTCTGCTGAGACGTACATGTAGCAAGTAGTCATGGTGATGCAGGGGTATTGAGAATAAGATGAAGACTACTATGGAGACGTTGAAATGGAGTGAGTGACAGAGAGTCCACAGACGCTGGATTGTATGACTCGTGTACTATCGTACGTACTCCATTGAGGGCATCAGTGTGAAACTTCCACTAGCTACTCGTATGGCACAATGAACGGCACAGCTGAAGCCGTTGTGAGACATGATGAGCTTACCGTTTGGTAGGCAGACAATGAATAGTGCACATGATGGACATCAGGGGGTTTACACATGTTGCACATGATGATTATGGGTGTAGCTGTATGTCGTACCAGGGTATACAATGAAGCTGAGCACATGATTGACTAGGTGGAGTTTGGACCCATGACGTTGCCTCAATTGTACGAATAGTCCACATCGAGCCGTACATCCGTTTTACGAGTGGAGAAGCAAGTCCGCATTGAGCTTGATTCGATCGTGTGAATCAGTGAGGCTGGAGTTGTGTTGTTTGTCTACACAACAATACGGGGTACAAGCAGGGCCACGTGCCTGTTGTTTCAGATGTGGAGTGTGTGGAGTGAGGTGAACGAGGTGAACGAGGTTTCACAATTAGCAAGGCAAGGCAAGGCAAGGTAAGGCAAGGAAAGGTGAGATCGCTGTACTCGTATAGTTAGCTCCATTAGTAATACGATTCGTACTAGCCACACTAGAGCCCTATAAGTGTGCTAACTGACTCCTGTTACTAATCAATCTCATGACCACAGCGGCAAACCTCACTGTTCGTGTGCACTTGTGACACTCCCCTCCGGATGAGGCGGAAGACGAAAACTGGGGTACACCCTTGGTTGGCGGGGGCTGGGCGTTTGCTCACGTTCTCCGGTCTCTTCCGACACGCTCCGACAAGGGGGTTTTGCATGTGTCTTCGGAACTTCGGCCCGAGACAAGGAGATTCGACAAAGGGCTGATAGAATGGCACACATGTCAAGAATGTCAACAATGTAACGACATGTCACCACGTCGTCTAGACACTGTCATATTATGTAACGAATTATCCTGCCTCAGTTTTTGCTTTGCATTGGTTCAGCCAATCACAGCGTTATCTCAGGGTGGGGGGTGCCAAGGGTGGAGGTTGGGAGAATCTCGTGGGGGTCACAATGGCCGATAATGTGGGCCACCATGTGTTCATGTGTTTACCATGTGTGTAGTTACAGCTTTGAACCTTCGCTGAATAATGGAGGTTATGAAGAACCAGGCCAGAGAGTCTTGTACTGTAGCACTACAGAGACAAAGTAGTTAGTACAAGTACGATTGAGACACGGCTGACGAATCCATTGTCCGAGATTAGTCTAGTTGCCGCTAATACAGCCATCTATCCAGTTGTAGTTGTACCGTTTATAATAACCCAAGGAAGTGAGGGAAATTGAAACTGGGTTCGATCCCAAGGTGCAATTACGGCTACTGTCGTATTGGGCGAGAACCACACATTAGCTACACATTAGTGTCCCGATCGGGAAGAGTAAGGGCGCACAGCTTATGGTGGATGGACCAGGCTGTGTACGAAGGGTGGATCTGACTCTGCGCTCCTTTTGGACCCGTTCTAGACTCGCATTTGCACTCTTAGCCGAGAGGTATTTGTGAAGCTACCGGTTGCAAAAAAACGCTGAAAAAGCACTGCACTGCAATGCGGTGTTTGGACGGGCTAATACCGTTACGGTGGGTCTAACAAACGTCGCTAAACTGCCTACTTGTAGTCACACGACACGACACTGGTAAACGTTGGAAAAGCAATGTGACGACGGCGTGACGACACACTGAGTGTGTAACGAGTTAGCTATGGCAACGGTCGTCTTCCCCTCACACCAGCGTGGAGTTATCTATTTCACCTGTCGATCAGACGAGCACTCTCTCTTTCCGGTTGTCATGCGGCGACAATTTTGGGAGAGGTAAAAGAGGCAGTAAAAGAAGAGGCAGAAGGTAGAATCAATACGCTCAGAGTGGCGATATTGTCAAGGCAGAATATGGCCTCAAGTCAGCCCCAAATAAAAACACACTGTTCTCGTACTATAGCCGACGTTATACCGGTTCTATTGCCCACCACCTCACCCACCTCTTCCACCATCTGTAACGTTACACTGCATAGATTGATGGACATTGACATTCAGGGCCAGGGCCAAGATAGCCCACTGAGAAAGAGAGCACACACACACGGCCGACAACTCAACTACGGTGTGGGCGATTTTCCGGAAATGCTCCAGGACCGGAAGTGATGATCCGGCCACGGCGGCAATGTGGCCCGTTTCAAGGCACGTTACCCCGTAATTTCAAAGACCCCATGGACACACACACACGTAATGTACAAGTGTACCCCTCCCCCTCTTAATATCACGTTCCATTGGCGGTTGTCAATAGCTGGTGTCTCACACATTGAACTGTGTGAATAGCGAGAGCGGTCATAGCTGCTGCTGCCATCTGTGACTCAAAAAAGATTTGCCTTTTGCTTTTGCGTTTCCCTGCTTACTCTCTTAGTGGCTCTAGACCGGTACATAATCGTGCTTTGAGTTTCAACAGTTTTGGCGGGCTCTAGAGGTAAATCGAAAAGGTGGGTGTGGTTGGGCATGAACCGGTTTTCTGGACGAATTTGTGTGGGGAAGGGGAGATATTATGGGATGTATCAACTCCCCAGGGTAGGGGCTACCGAATGGTGTTTTCCCCGACTGCATATCTCCGCCCCAACACGGAATAATATGCACCCCCAAATATCTCTCACTCGGCACCCTGCAAGGGACAAAGCCCCAATTTAGCTTTCCAAGGCGCGATGTGAAATTCGGTTTGATAGAAAGAACCGCACAGTATATATACAGTAGGGTGGGAGGGTGTCACTATACGATTCACCACAAGCCTTTCTCACTCTCTCATCACCATAACCATCACCTTCCACAACCACCACCACAACAATGCTCATGTCATACGCTACCGCACGCACTCTGCCGTATGCCTTTCCAAAGGTCGAGCATCACCACATTGAACACATCGAACACATTGAACACATTGAGCATGTTGAACATATCGAGGACACAGAACACATTGAACACACTGGAGATATCCGACACACTTACACAAACGACAACAACATCGACTATGAGGTGGAATACGTGGAATATGCGGAGGAGGTGGAGGAGATCTCCGACTCGGAGTCGGACACAAACACCGAACGATCGTCTCTGTGTTCCATGCCAGAGACCTGTGCCACTTCTGTGTCTGATCTCGACGACGATTACATGAGCGCAGAAACCGTGGCCGAGCTTGCCACCAGCACAAAGCACAAACTCGTGGTGGTCATTGACAGCGCCGTTTACGATCTCAGCAACTACCAGGCTCAGAACGGTCTTTGTCAGATGGTGCTCAAGTCTTTGAACGGCACCGACGCCTCGTGGCAGTTTTGGAGAATGAACACCCGTCAGCAATGGGAGGACATTCAGAAGTTTCGAATCGGTGTCTCCACGGGCGTGCCTACAAAGTACAGTCCTCCTCGAGAGCGATTCTTCAGTCTCCGACGAGTCTACTGATTTTGATTTTGGAAGCGGGAGAACACGAGAACGACAAGCACAAAGCACAGCATTAACAACGACGAGCGGGAATCGTCACACTAACGTATATTTATAGCATGCATTGCATTTATTAACCATAGCCGTGGATGGGCAAGACTGTGGAGATGGGACTTGGCCGTAGACTAAGCAGTAGCTAAGCATTCCAGTAGAAGCCTTTAGGATGGATCGGAAAGGATCGGGTGGTGCGTGCGTGCTAAGGGAGAGTTACCTGGTCAGCTCAAGTAGCGACAAGCGATCGTCACAATTATCAACCCCAGAGTAGCTGCTTACTCCGTATACTATCGCATCGTTCCTGTTCATCCTCCTTCACCTTGTCTAACTATCTGAAACATGTTTCAACGGCGAGCAAAGAACGGCTGGGACACATCAGGCAAAGCAATCAAAGTGTTTCACTGTTTGATGAGCTGCTCCTTGACAACGATACGACATTGAAATCGAAGATGCGTAGCTGGAAGTGTTTTTGTTAGTTGGTCCATAATACCGCCAAGGGTAGTGGAAGGGGTAAACCCGCAAGCAGCAGCTGACAGGGCAATCTGGACAAAGCAACGTTGCTGACAAACGAGCATCACACCTCGAGCATATCTTCACCCCAGCCGCCGTTTACCCCTCCCCCACTTCACATGAAAAACCCCGGCCCAGTTAAGTCCCAGACAAAAGGTTAGCCTCGGCGACGGGGGTGGGTGGTTTGATTTGGCTTGGAGATGCACAGTGTTTAAGCACCGCCTTTTTTTTCGTCCTTCTGCCTCGGACATGCAGCCGGCCATCGTTGTTATCGGCGTTATCGTTGTTATCTGCGGCCACGGACATATGTGCCACCGAGGGCCCGCCCTTGCACCTGGGAGAGACGACGAGCCGCGGCTTTTTCGGCTAGCGTGGTTTTTGTGGCTTGTTGCGTTGTTTTCTGACGTCAGCCAAGATCCCTGTCTGGTGCCTGTGCGGACAGCTGTACACCGTACCGGTAGCTACAGTAGCCGGTTTGGTTTGCCAGATGGAGAGAGAGCCAGCGAGAGCTTACGGTTGGGAGAGTGAGGCATTGGCATTGGGAGAGTGTGGCAGTGACGAGGTGTGCCTTGTGGCATGTCCAAGTAAAGGTGTACTTTAAGTAGAGCAGTTGATTCTATGAAGAAAGAGAATGGTCAAAACAGGATGTCACAGCACTTATATAATCACTCCAATCCACACCACCACAACCACTCTGTCACATATCGTTGCTCACCCCCCAATAACTTGCTCAATCAACATGACAACACATGTCAAATGCACGGCATGATTGAGGTCTAAGTAAAGTAAGTAGGTAGATGGAGGTGGTGGTAGTGATGCTAAAAGACTCATAAGATGAGATATAGATATACGGAAAGTCACAGATACACCACAAACAGTCATTAATCAATTCTGAATTCTCAAAGCCCAAATACACCACCAGGAACACCGTTTCGACCCCCTCCAAACCCCCACCCCGCACGTGACCCTAACCCAAGATAAGCGCGCAACCAAACCTACACCGGACTAAATATCGGAACGCTCAGAAAAAGCTCGTCTTCACAGTCACCTTTAAACCATGGGAAACGTTCCGGGCAAAGAACAGCAGGTGCGCAACGCACGGTCCATCTCCGAGGACTACCATCGAGACGGCAACGTGCGCTCCAAGCGGCCCTCGGCCCCCCGCGAAAAAAAACGAGAGCCCAGAGTCTTTGTGGACCCCAATGAACAGGTCGATGGAGGCTATCTGGTGCCTCAGGGAGTGTACACGGGTCCTCAGGACTTTGACATTCTCGTGGTCAAGAATCTCATGACCAGCCGCAAACTCGCGCCGTTTTTCAAGGGTCTTCAGGATTATGAGGAGGACTGGACCGATCATCAACTCATGGCTGCCATTAGAGGGTTCCCTATTCCTTCTGCTACAGCCTCCGAATCGACCGCCAGTGATACAAACAACACAAAAGCACCCACGACATCTGCTTCCACAGCTTCCGCAACCTCCACAGCCTCCACATCATCCCCCCACGCAATCTCCACACCTTCACATCTGTCGCCACCTACAGCTCCCCCTCAGGTGGCCATCTCGCCTCCCAGACACGCTCTGTCGTCCAACAACCCGTTCAGAGACCCGCTGGAGCATCTGTCTCATCTGAGGATCGATCTGGACAACACTACGCTGTCCCAGAGTGCTCCTACCCCATCCTGGATGCGTTCTGGTGAACCTGATCAAGAAGATGGAGATGAACTCATCAACCCAGGTATTCTACAATCCCCACCTAGCAGAGAGCCGCCCAAACCGCCGCCTTCACGACAACGGGCCAAGACTCTCACCAACAAAGAGCCGCCGCTCATGGTCAAAATCTACAGAGACCCCATCGAGTGTCCCATCTGCTTTCTGTACTATCCCAACTCTCTCAACATGACCAGATGTTGTGCGCAGCCCATCTGCTCCGAGTGCTTTGTACAGATGAAGCGGGCTGAGCCTCATCCTCGTCATGATGAGCCCGAACCCGATACGTTGCTGGGTCAACTGGATCTCATTTCCGAGCCCACAGCCTGTCCTTACTGTGCCATGTCTGACTTTGGAGTGGTGTATTCACCCCGACATGGCCCCGGTGCTAAGGCTGCAGCTTCCAATAGTGCAGATGCCGCTGCTGCCAAATCCAAGGCCGGCGACGAGTCTGCTATCGACGACTCTGGTGACTCGACAGATGCCATCGATACCACCAACATGGATGATGTGGCCGACAAGCTGATGCACATGTCTGGAACCAAACGAAGGTCGTCCATCAGCGTCACCAACCCCAACGTGGTGACCGTGGACCGGGTGCGGCCCGACTGGTCCAAGACTCTGGCTGCTGCCCGAGCCAGAGCCGCACGAAAGGCTGCCACCGCCAACGCTCTTCATGCCACGGCGTTTGTGGAGGGAGGTAACGGAGAAGTGGCCGGCTCGTCCAGATCGTCACGACGAACCCGTCAAAACCACGAACAGCGCCAGGCTGCTCGGGCCCAGGAGCTGGAACAGATCATGTTATCTGAAGCCATGCGTCTGAGCATGTTGGAGAGCCAGGAGGCCGAGGAGAAGCGCAGCAAGGAGGAGGAGCGCAAGTAGAGAGAGAGAGGAACGGGTCGGAAATGTGCCGTGGTCTCGAAAAGTGTTCTGGAAAGAGTCCAGAACCAACGAATAGATATTTATATGCATAGCGAGAGTACAGCGAGTGGTAGGCAGATCAGATGGAGTAATTGTGTGTGTAGTTTGATGGTATTGACTGGAAGTACTGGAGATGCTTTACAGCTAGATACAAGTCATTCATGTCAGTAAGAGACTACAGGTACGATTGTAGAAGCTAGATAAGAATCTATAGAAGAGCTGAGAGGTCGCACACATTGCAATACACACTGACCAGACACTGTTACCATCAGTAATGTATTCGTCACGTGACCAAACTACTCATTCGGACTTACCAACAGCAACCTCAATCCAGGGTCCACTAACCCGTCTCTCCTCACGAGGATCTACACTGCAATTAGCTGTAATGAACTGCAGGGTCTTTGCAGAATGTCTTGTGTTAATTTAGGTGGTGCCTGGACAAGAGGGGTAAGCAAAGAAGCATGGTCAGCGAATGCTAGTATTACAAATACTTGTAGTTGATAGTGCACTGAGTCATTGGTGATGGGTTTGAGGTCTTCTGGTACACTCTATGGTGAATACAGAGTCCTTTCAGCTTTTTCCAAATTTTACCACCTCAAATATTCAAGAAATTAGTACCATTCGACTGCCCCGGTTTCAACGACTCTAGAACTCCAAACCAAACATGCATTGCGTAACTCCTTCTTCTGTTACCATTTCGTCCGCTGTATTTCCCAGTCCAACCTTATATTCCAGTCCACGTGACATCCGTCCCAATCGGGAAAACACGTCACACAAGGTTTGTCGTGCCCACTCCGGTGCAGCCCACAGTTTGGCGATTTCACCAGACCTTCGAATTTTACGAACATATACACAACAAACGAAAATGTCTGCTGACGCTCTTGTTTCTTACGCTGCCCTGATTCTGGCCGACGCTGAGGTCGAGATCTCTTCCGACAAGCTCATTGCTATCACCAAGGCCGCTGGCTCTCCCGTTGAGCAGGTGAGTGAGGATTTTTGAGGGTGGAAAATTGGTGGAAAATTTGGGGAAAAATGACGATAATTGAAGGAGACCAATTTGGGGCTGATTTACGACTGGATCTGAACGACTGGGTGAAATTTGGGGCGAATCGGGGTTATTTTGGATGATTTGGAGGGAGTATGTTCTGGTTTTTAACAAGTGTGGTTTAGGTGAGCCTTAAATGGTGATCTAAATTGTACTTTTGAGGGTTTGAAACATGTCAAACAGGTCGGGAACAAGTCAAACTCCAAGGGACAGCCCCATACACGCCCCATTTCACGTCCCATGTGGTTTTCAGCGTCACTACCCCGTCAACCGACAACATACCACCGCACACATACTAACTCAGGTCTGGGCTGATGTCTTCGCCAAGGCTCTGGCCGGCAAGGACCTCAAGGAGATCCTCTTCAACATTGGAGCTTCCGGCCCCGCCGCCGCTGCCCCCGCCGCTGCTGCCGCTGGCTCTTCCGATGCCCCCGCCGCCGAGGAGGCCGAGGAGGAGAAGGACGAGTCCGATGACGACATGGGCTTCGGTCTCTTTGACTAAGCGCCTTTTTCATCTGCAATGATTGTAATGGAAGAGAAAAAATAAGTTAATGTATATTATCTTGGGTGATAGAAGGAAGGAGTCGCGAGTGAGCGCTCTGAAGACTGTACCAAGTGTTACTGTATGTGATTACTAAAATGAGCTAAAAAGTGGGCTGTAGGCATGGGATC
The DNA here is from genome assembly GCA_900519055.1 of Yarrowia galli. Classification (NCBI taxonomy): domain Eukaryota; kingdom Fungi; phylum Ascomycota; class Dipodascomycetes; order Dipodascales; genus Yarrowia; species Yarrowia galli. The sequence goes on along the minus strand of ULGS01000006.1, from coordinate 2,576,348 downwards.
ACGTGATATGGGGTAGAGAGCGATATGGTTGTATTCAGTGAATGGAGGTGGCGAGCTTGGTATATCTATGAACGTGACATGAATTCTGTTGGAAGAGTTGTGTTGTGATGTTGGAGCAAAGAGCTGAATTATTGTATGGCGGGAGAGTCTCTTGTTTAGATTTACTTGGGGAGTTGTGCAATGGCTGAAGTAAATATAGCACTATTGACGGTATTGTGGTGGGCGTTTAAACAATTGCAAGAAGTCGGACTGAGTGCTTCACTCGTTGATCAAGACAACTGCTCCAGATGTGCCTGTGTTGGACACACTTGGTAACTGCGATACAGGCATTGGTCTGCCCAGGAACCAGCAGAGAACTGCAGTATTTGGTCTTCTGGCGAGCTGGTAATCATCCAAGGCTTCAGTAAGCACACATTGATAGCCCTGACTTGCGTCTGGTATATGGCAGTTGAGCTCAGGAGTGTCCGCACATTCGGTCTCGATCAAGAAGGTCGTCGATAAGGACCAACATGACCCTAAATACATCTCACGAAGAAGCATCAGATGTCCAAAGCATGGTCTTCATTCCAGGAACATCACCCATTCAATGCTGATCTTATTGTAAGTCAAATGCATGCAAACACAAGGAGAATATTGCTGTTGGGTAATGTGAGTGATACTAACAAGAACAGGTCGTGCGTGATTGTCAAAGAGCCTTGCAATTGTCTTTTGTTTCAGGCTATGCTTTATTATCGTAGCTCCGCTGATGAGAAGCCCCCACTCCACTCACTACAGATACTGTCCCAGTGTACGAGTACGAGTACGTCAGTGTACCCTGTTACGAACCACTCCTGTTGCGAACCAGTCGCCCCAAACCTAAAATGAATCACTCATCACGGAGGGAAGACATTAGATAAGACAAAAATACATACAGAAAAAGACTAGACGGCACTGGCTCTACACAACCCAGCAGCTCCCGAATTGATCCAATTATCATGTCTTCAAGGTCATCTCGAAGTTTTAGAGTTTCATGCAGATGGTTCGCAACAGGAGTGGTTCGTAACAGGGGTGGGTGACGTACTGCAGTCTACACTACAAGTAGTTCCATAATCTGCAGAGACGACTGACGGGCTGTGCTCTGACAACTTTTCTGGAGAGATGCTGGAACTTGGTGATCATACATGTAGTTCTGTTGTCTACACTCAGATATGAAGATGCACCATACTGTACCTTTTAGCTTACGGAGTAGCTACCAGGACAGTCAGGTCAATGAGGGAAACATGAGACTGAAGACATACGGTGTGGCTAAACTTGTGAACAGCGGTCGTTGTATGTACTGCGACTGGTACCAGATATGTTCTATTCTGACAGAGTCTTCGTGTCTCCAAGTCAATAGTCTGAAGGAATTGTGACTTGCTTTCTTACACTGTTTACTCAAACAGAGTCTCTATACCAACTCCAGGAGTCTACAGTCGCACAAACGATATCTTGTATTCATTCAGTGTCATCGCGCCAACCACCAACTCTAGCTAATCAACTGTCTGATTGGTGACTCTCCTACCATGTTCTTGAATCCTCCTTGTAGCTTAAGACCCAAACACCTGGACAACATCCTCATTGAAGGCTCTAAATTTGCGATTGGCTCTGAACATCTATCCTGGTCAACGACAATCGTTGTCACATCTGCTCCATGTGTTAGTTGTGATTATCTCTGGAGATCTATTGCTGGTCGACGGCATTGACTATCTTCAATTTCTACTACTGTTAATCGTAGTCTAATGGACTATACCCTCGTCTCGGATCGTCATGAAACTCTGCAGTCTAACAGTGTTCACCTCTAACAATACATTGTGGTTGTTGTTGTGAGGACTTCTAAAGCTGGGTCGACGACTCTCGGACTAATTACGTTTGTGTTTCGAATTGTCTCAAGTCTACAAAATAGACTAACCTGCAAAGATAATTACATCTGGTCGTTGACACTCAGACTATATCTTTGTATCGTCTCCTAAAGTCTACAGTCTAAGGATCTTTCACTTGTAACAGTACATTGGTCGTTCGGACTACACCCCCACATCTACTCCTAACGTTGGTCGACGATAACTGTCACCCAAAGTCTACGGTTTGCAGCAGAAGTATCCTGTAAAGATACATTTTGGTCGTAGACGTCCGAACAGAGTTCGCACATCTCCAGAGGTCTACGGCCTACGAAGGTTCACTTGTAACAATACATTTTGGTCGTAGACATTCGGACTACGTCCTCATATCTACTCCTACAGTGGGTCGGAAAGCTCAGACTACATCGTCACATTTCCTCCCATTTCCTCCTCAAGATAAGTAAATACATTTTTAAATCGCCAACCTGCTTATTTCTTCTTCTCAGCCTCGGCGTCAGCGGCGTCCTTGGCTCGCTTGGCTCGGATTCCGGCGTATCGCTGGGTGGATCGGGCCATTCGGAGGGTTCTGTATGCGTTCTGCTCCTTGGCCTCGGCAGAGATGGCTCGGGGCTCGGTCTCAACAGCCTGCTGGACAATGGGGAAAGTAGCAGAGGTAGACAGCACCTGGGTGGCGGCCTTGGCCTCGTTGGTCTCGCCCTTCTTGAGCTTTCGGGGGAAAACAATCAGCTTGGACTGGTACTCCTTGAGTCGCAGAACGTTGGCCTCAAGACCCTCGACGGATCGGTTCTGTCGTCGGTGGTCAACGGCAATACCAATGGTTCGAGCGTAGTCTCGGGGGATACCGGCAGCCTTGAGCTCCTCAAGAGAGAAACCTCGGCCAGCTCGGACCTTTCGGTTGTATCGGATGGTGGGGGCTCGGACAATGGGTCGGAGAAGATCCAGAGGTCGGGGAGCAATGGCAGCGGCCTTCTTGGTTCGTGCAAGTCGTCGAGAAGACTTCTTGCCGGGCTGGTCAAAGTGGGTCTTGACCCGCTCCTGCCAGTTCTTTCGGAAATGGTTCTTGACGAGGGGGTAGTTCTTACCGATGGCTGAGTTAGTATGAGCACATGAGCGTAGCGAGTGTGCGAGTGCTAACGACTATTACAGTGAGAGAAGTGAGTTGAGAAGTGTCCAGTCTAGAGAATCTGAAAGCGCCAGAAACACTCCATACCGCTCTAGTCTTCAAAGGAGCATCTCTCAGAAGGCTTGTTGTCGGGCTCTCATCGCTTGAAAACTTTTCCAAACAAATTCGACCAGTTTCAACGCCTCTGACAACTTTTCAAAAGTCCTTCTTCAATCTCTCTAAACTCCTCCTTTCAACTCCTTCTGTTCGCTCAAATGTCGCTGGTCGCTTCTTGCTTCATCTCAATCCTCCATTATCAGGTCCTCCTTTCATCACTTAGTTCACATACCCATTTTTGTCGAGTGTCGTTATCGTAGAGAAATCGAAGACTGTGAGTAAAACGAAAAGAGTCTTTCCCAACGGCAGAGAGTTTTTCGGCCGAATCGGGAAAACAGCAGTCACCGCACGTGACGTTGGGAGGAACCGAGTGGTGCAAGTGAACCTTGAAGGATTATGTAAGCGGTGAGTGGAGGTCGTGGGAAACACCTGGTTTTCGAGAAATGTCTCTGGTCCGACTTGAATCACTCAAATCTGATACCTCCACCTTATTCTACATTTAAGGTGGTCCTCTTACATCTCTAGCAGTACCCAGATTACTCACCTTCCCTCTGAACCACACTGTACGGCTGTATGGAAACTCTACAGCTTAGGGCACGTGATGGTGATGATTAGTAAGCCATAGTGAATGATACAGCGTCTTTTTCCAAGTGATTCCGTCCAATATGACGTTTCTAGAGCTGTCCTCAAAAAGTTCTATATCTCATAGGTTAATATGGATGTCTGTTTACTGTCTTTATACTGCCACATTTTAAGGTCGTCGTTGAAACCACCAAGTTCACCTTAATTATCTAGATCTCATCGCTTGACGATGTGCTATGTATTCACCAACTATTTCCCCAGCCCACCAACTATCACCGTCTACTCGCTTCACTCCCTCCAACACGTGACCTCCCTACTTCCTCCTTCCTCCCAAAGGTCACATGATATGACTGCGTTTTTTGACTTTCTTCCCGATTGGGACAGCCTCCCACGCAGTGCGTGGCCCGCGACCCACACACTTTGCAGTTTACCTTCGTCTTGAAAATTTCGAAAAGTTGCAAACACACACAACGACAATGTCCGCTTCCGTTCAGGTGGGTAGAGAAGAAGGGATTATGGCGACGTGAAGGGCGTCGAGAGAGACAAGAGGCGATTTGAACGAGCTCGACAGAGGTGGTATTTGAGGTGTTGAAGTGACTGAGGAGAATGAAGGAATTCATGAGATTGGCCGATTGAAGGTGTGGAACATGTGGTAGTTTTGTCACCAGAATCAGTTGTGCGTTTTGTCCGTGTTAAAACCGCTCTCTCCAATGTCACTTTGACGACACCCAAAGACCATTTTTGAACTGCTTGGATTTGTCGATTAAACCAACCTCCTAATTTGGTGTTGGAGATGTGCCAGAATCATCAAGTTGAATGTGCTTTGCTTTGTTCAAACCGAAACTGCTCAGTTCGATCCCAATGCATGCACCTTAGCTGTCTCAGTTGATGTGTCGGATGGTGATAGTCTTGAGGCCAATCTCTGGCTTCAACGACGATCATTAACAAACTGGATGTTGCCTGTTTAACATGTTCAACATCAAATTGGTTGTTGTCCGCTCGTGACCTACGGCCCCTCGCTACCAAATACTAACCCAGACCTTTGGAAAGAAAAAGACCGCCACCGCCGTTGCCCACGTCAAGGCCGGCAAGGGCCTGATCAAGCTCAACGGTACCCCCATCACCCTCATTGAGCCCGCTGTCCTCCGAATGAAGGTCTACGAGCCTCTCCTCGTTGTTGGCCTCGACAAGTTCGCCAACGTTGACATCCGAATCAAGGTCAACGGTGGAGGACACGTGTCTCAGATCTACGCCATCCGACAGGCCATTGCCAAGGGTCTTGTTGCTTTCCACCAGAAGTTTGTCGACGAGCAGTCCAAGAACGAGCTCAAGAAGGCTTTCACCCAGTTCGACCGAACTCTCCTCATCGCCGATCCCCGACGAATGGAGCCCAAGAAGTTTGGTGGTCCCGGTGCCCGAGCCCGATACCAGAAGTCTTACCGATAAGTTGGATTTTGGTCGGTTGTTTATAAAATTAAAAGCATGTTTTAGCGATGACCCACGACGAAAAGTCGAGTATTGAGCGTAGCGAAATGCGAGACTGTGAGGAGTGCTCTGTAGAGTATACCAGCAGTGAGCGTAGCGAAATGCGAGTATACGGACCCATAGTCTTAGAGCGTAGCGTAGCGAGCGAGAAGATGACAGAGCTGTGTTATGCAGACAAGTCTAGAAGTGTACCTGGTAGCGAGCGAGAAGATGAGATCACTGTATCGCACAGATCATAGCCTTACAGCTCAAGGAGCTCGATGGCACAACTGAATTGAAGACGACAAAGACAAGAATCTTCGAGCTTAATGCGCTGAACGATGAGACAAGTGGATGATTATCCGTAATCTCAGTGAAAGCTTTGACTGTCGCACAAGCCCATGGCATAGGTATGAGACGGGAGTATCCGATCGTTTAGCGCGTCAAGGTTGTCGTAAGGCGTTGAACAGAGATCGGTGCTCGAAGTCACAGCATTGTTGTAAGGAGTGTCTTCACCTACTCCAACGAATAGCCTAGCCTCTGTCAACCCGAGGGAAGCCGCCAGACCATGTCATGACTGATGTGGAAACAGGTGTGACATAGTCGGAGCGCCAGAGTCTTGCCCTTGATCGTGTTCACGGGAGTTACTCAGTCTTGGCAGGACCATTGTGATGAGTTGGATCAGATGGCACTGAATGAGTGAGCTATTCTGCCAAGGCATCTGTCTTGGTGTTGAGATGACAGACTGAGGGATGGCGATAGTGCGTGAGTGAGAGATGATGACTAGAGGTGACATTGGCCAAGTGGGGAATCTCGACTGATCCGACTGTGTTGTTACAGCGTTGTTCTCATGGAGTGATGGTAACAAACCAAAGATTGTCAGACGTGCTCAGGGTATCAGAATGCTGCTATTTGTGGCGATGAGAAGTAAAAGCGACTGTGACAAATGATCTGCTGGATTTTGAACGTCATTAGACTGGTGTCAATAGCTCGTTGTTAGTATGCTGTAACAGTAAGAGTGCTGTGGTAGGTGGCAGATTAAGGTAGGACCTCTGTTGTCAGTGTTGTGGCTGCCAGAGCATCACGGATTTAATAAGTAACTACAGTAGTAACACCAGCTCAAGAGATAGCTGCTGGTAGCTAGTCAGGACTAGGAGGTGTCGTCCGAATCATCTACACTTCCCGAAGCGAGATGTGTTAACTAGTCTTCAAGCGCTTCATCCGCTATGGTCAGCACTTGGGAGGAGGACTGAAAGAGGCCACAGTAAGAGTGGCTACAGTAACTAAATAAGAGTATTCGGACACCAGTGGACTTCATCACATAATTAGTCTATTGTGTCTGAGGGTATCGTGGCACTGTAGTTTAGTCCGTTTATGTACTGGTGGGCTCTGTCAAGAGGGCTATAGTACTTGTACCAGAGCAGAGAGAAAGTACAGTGGTGAAGAGCTGCGAGGCTAAACGATTCCCAGGACCTTTGTGGAGAAGGTCCCGAGACTGGACTGCGTCAATTGTCGTTCCCTTCATCTCTCTCCCTTGGGACTCATCCCGTCTGCATATGTTCATCACATCTTATACATACTGCAAGGGAGACACATATAGACATTGGTCAAGACTCAATAAGAGAGCGAACCAAGGCTAAGAAAGCAAAGCAAATCAAATCGCCAATACACCATTACAAACATCGTCAATCTATTCAATCTATCCTATAAATACAAATACATCTCCTTCCCATCGACCTACCTCTTCACCTTCTTAGACCTGGTTCTATGTACACGAACACTTGCCAAATCATCGAGACCAATCTTCCTCTTCACCTCCACTGACTTCGAACTCCCCTCAAGCTCGTCCACTTCATCAAACACTTCCGTCTTAACTCCCTCCAAAACGACCTGTTCCATTTTGACCCCATTCTCTTCAATTTTGACCTCAATCTTCACACTTTCTTCAAGCTTGACTCCTTCCAGTCCCTCCAATGCCTCCTTCTTGGCCTTCATCTTCTCTTCCCATTTGGGATCCTTGAAATCGCTCAACTGGGCCGCAAAAAGCACACAATGAGCCCAACCAGCGTAAGGACCCCATTTTTCACGGAAAAAGTCCTGAACCTGAGCATACGCCTTGGGAGTCATGGTCTTTGCACTCTTGGCAACTCCATAGTCTCTCTGTGCAATCTGCCACACATGTGTGTCCACAGGAACAGTATCATGTTTGTCCAGACTGAATAGACACACACAATCGGCAACCTTGGGTCCAACGCCAAGAAACTCCATAATGGAACTCTTGGCCTCGTCAAAAGAAGCGTCCCGAAGCTCATGTAAGAATTGCTCGCCTCCAGGCTTAGTAAGAAGCATCTCTGCAGTCTTACTAATGTACTTGGCTCTGTAACCAAGTCCAAGCTCTCTGAGAATAGGCTCTGTGTCCGCTAACTTGTCGGGACTGGGGAAAGAATGAATCTTGAGATCGTCCAAAGTAGCCACGTGATCTCCAAAGGTATTGGTCATCTTCTGAACTAGCTGACTAATCCGCTTGACGTTGTTGTTACTGGAACAAATGAACGAACAGAGGTTCTCCCATGGATCCTGACGTAAGACTCGGATACCAAGATACTTGATACTCTTGTTCTTAAAGTGGTTATCACGTGACGACCAGTCCTCATACAGCTTGGTGGTATCTGTAGACATGTTGAAGTAGTCCTTGAGAATGGTCACCGTGTCACGTGACTTGGTAGACACTTGTTTATCTCTCACTTCTGCCCACATTGTGTCTCCCTCCTTCTGGTTGAGCACAATTCCTCTTCCCTCCATTCCAATGATCCAGTAGTTGTTGTTGGGGTGTTCAATTTTCGTCCATCTGAAGGACTGGCCGCATTTGAGCAGAATCTCGAGGTTGGCGTCGGTCTTGGCGAGCCCTAGACGGTTCCAGGGCAGTTTTTGAAGCGTTTTCTCAGACACACTCATCGTTGGTGTTAGGTGGAGATGTTGAGAAGAGTGATTAGGTTTCGAAGAGTGTCATGGAGGTGTGGTTGTAGGTGGTAGAAGAGGAGGTATGAAGTAATGGGTGGTATGGTTGGGTTGGTACGGGCTTGGGGAGTTGATTGGAGTTTTCAGATTATGAATCGGGGTATTCTTGAAGGAGTTGAATAGGTCCGGCTGAAGGAAGGGGTAATCGTGGGTTTGGGTTTACCTCTTGGAGGTTAAAGTGGTTTTTGATGATGATAATCTTCGTGGTAAATCGAATGAATTGGGGAGAAATGGGGGTACAAGTATTTGTATAGTGAAAGCTATGAGTTTCTGGCTAGATGAAGCGTTTGAGAAAGAGCTGATTTCACTGTGACTTCTACTTCCATATCTATACTCCAACATCTACAGTAGTTTGACTGGTGTGTTACAGAGCATCCTACGAACGCACTAATGGTGTTGAAAGGGTGATTTCTTGAAAGATATTCTCATCCCACCCGCTGTTAGTTATTTCCCCACTTCCAACGCTCATGAGTCACTTTTGACGATCTCACGATGACTTGGGTGGATTGAGGTGCAGCAGGGAGGACTGGAGGGTATGTAAAATGGCGTAAAATATAGGAGAAAAATAGGGGGAAATGAGATGAAAATAATCGACAATCATCAAGACCAATTACAGCATTATGAGACCGACTCACAACTTCTGGGACTAGTACAAGAGACCCATAGAGACTCTCAAACTTATCATAACATTCAGCTATAAGAAGGGAAGGGGGAGGGGGAAAAGAGGCCAGTCCAAAGTCAGCCAATAATTATTCAATCTGAGATCTGAAAAGAGGAGATTCATTGTATTGTCTCAGTTCACTTTGGTCTCTTTCTTCTACTCGTAAAACATCTCCCCTCAACCTCATTCAGACAAGTGGCGAAACCTCATCCGTGTGCAGGTCCCTGTGAAATAGAGTTGCACGCGTTAGGGTCTAAATTACAGCAGCCTTTACGCGCCTCTGTGCCAGAATAGCTTCAATAGCTGCAGAACATCACCATCCACATTTCCACGCACCCGTTACAAGGAATCACACATCACACAGATACACAGCACAAAGAGAGACTTCTGATTCGCCACGCGTCCAAGTTAGTCCTCTCTGTGTCTCGTCCTTTGCATTTGCCACCATTCTACGACTAGTATCTTTCGGCTCATCGTCGGCGTGTTTTCGTTCCTCTCCGTACCACAAAACAGCGTCGACGGTGTTGTTAAGGCCGTTCCACAAACACAAACACACCATGGCCATGTCCAGCGACCACAGTTTGGACGACATTATGGGCAGCATAGCTGTGGGGCGTCGCAAGCTGTCGATAAGTGATTTTGAAGACGATTTCGATTTCGACTTGAGCGATGTTGTGCCAAATCTCCGCTCCAACGCCACAGAGGGATCCAGCGCCTCCAAGAGATCCAAGAGCGCATCTGAGGTGACCCGCAAGGTTGCGCCACCGGCTTTTTCGCTCTCTTCGACGTTTGAAGATGACATCGATGCAGTCATGGCTGAGATTCAGGTTCCAAGGCCTGTGACAGCAGCTGCGACCACAACGACAGCAGCAACAACATCAGCGACACAAACAGCACACACAAAGTCTACAGCGCCAACAGCGCCAAAATCAACATCTCCAAACACACAACCTTTCCAGGAGCCTCAAAGACGACCACTACCAGTACTTGAGGCTGATACGATCAAGGATACCTCTGATGTGGACGATATCATGGCTGAGATTGAAATTCGACCGGCAGGACAACCGGCAGGACCCACAGGACAAACCACGGCAAAGCTACAGAGAGTCAAAAAGGCTTCCCCCCCGTTGCCACACTCGTCCCCATCTTTGTCTCAGCAAATTGACGATATGATGAACCTCAAGAAGAAGCAGAGTATGGAGGCTCAGAAGTCAGTACCGGTACAGAAACCGAAGCATTCTCAACAACCACAACGGCAACCACTGCAACAGCTACAGCATCCTCGTCGAGCTGACCTTTCGTCGTCCATGGTCCAGTCTGGTGTTTTGGAAGACCCGTTCTGCGATGAGGTCAACTCCTCTCCTCCCCATCAGCAAGGTGGTGCTACAGCATTAAACAGTTCGCCATACTTTCCACAGAAGAAAACTGTTGGCAATCTGCTAAATCTGCCGAATCTGCCTGCCTTTGACTTCTCTTCTCAAACGTCGCAAAAGTCAAAATCGGACAGTCTCAAGTTCCAGAAGAAGCTGCTGAGCTCGTTCGACCTGGAGGGCGATCTGAGTGACATTCACGGTGTTGTTTGTGGTCTGGAGTCACGTGAGAAGGTGGAGTCTTGCGACATCAACGACAAGCCACTTTCGTCTCTCCCACCGCTCCATTCCTCCCCCCATTCATCACGTGGATTCTCTCAGTCCCATCCCACAGACCTTTTGCATTACAACGCACGTGATGTCAAGCCCACCAGCACTCCTCTTGCATCTTCTCAAATCGAGTGGGAACCGTCGTCACGTGAGTTGTGTGGTTATGATGTGCACACGCTCAATCTCCGTCAAAAGGCCAAGCTCAAGGAGTACGGCCGGTTGTCTCCGGGAGACATGCGTGATGGACGAGTGAAACGGTTCAAATCGGCTAATGCTGCAGAGATGAGACGTGACCAGCAGAAGGCTGATGAGTCAGCAGCAGCAGCAGTGGAGGAGATCTCGAAGAACGAGCCTCTTCGAAAGAACAAGAGTCGACGAGCCAAGTCTGAGTCTGCTCCAAAGGTTCTACAACAGCTGGAGTTCTTCAACAAGCCCAATCGGCCTCAGGTGGAGGCTGGTGGACTCAAGGGTAAGGGTCCCAAGAAGAGCATCCAGTCACGTCTGTACACTACCGCCAACCATAGCACACTTGTTGATGTGGATGGTGAGGAGGACGGTCTGATGACGGTTCAGGTGGCGTCTCTTTCGGCCGAGCAGCAGGCTATCCATGATCTTGTCATTAATGGCGAGACCAACATCTTTTTCACAGGAGCCGCTGGAACCGGAAAGTCCGTCCTGTTGCGTCAGATCATTGCCAGTTTACAGCGCAAGTACAAAAAGGCGCTTGACAAGGTGGCTGTGACTGCTTCGACCGGTTTGGCTGCTTGTAACGTCCAAGGAACGACATTGCACAGTTTTGCCGGCTGTGGACTTGCCCGTGAAGACGTGGATTCGCTTTGTAAGCGGATCAGACGAAACAAAAAGGCACGTGATCGATGGAAGAATGTGGCTGTACTTGTTATTGACGAGATTTCCATGGTCGACGCTCGGTTCTTTGACAAACTCGAGCAGATTGCTCAAAAGCTGCGTCGAAACAAACAGCCCTTTGGAGGCATTCAGCTGATTGTCACAGGTGACTTTTACCAGCTTCCTCCTGTTCCTGACAACAACAAGGACCGTTTCCGGGGCTCCTATGGAGGTCAGAAGTCCAACACTGGTATGGTCGATTCTCGGTCTACTGTGAATACCGATCCGGAGGCTCTTTTCGCGTTCGAGGCCGAGTCGTGGTCCAAGGTGATTGACAGCACTTATCTGCTCACCAAGGTGTTTCGACAGAAGGATCCCACTTTTGCCAACATGTTGAACCAGCTTCGTACGCAGTCTCTCGACCAGTCTTCTCTTGATGGCTTTCTTTCTCTCTCTCGTCCCCTGTCTGTTCCAGACGGCATCATTCCTACTGAGTTGTTCCCTACCCGTCGAGAAGTCGACCGCTCCAACTATTCCAAGTTGTCCACTCTTGGGGGCAATACTCATACGTTTGATGCTTTGGAAACCGGATCTGCCGAGCGAGAGTTCAGAGATAAGCTGCTGGAGAACATTATGGTGCCCAAGAAGCTGACTCTCAAGGCCGGTGCTCAGGTCATGATGTTGAAGAACATGGACCCTAACCTTGTCAATGGATCCATTGGTGTGGTTGTCGGGTTCATGTCTCCTCACAATTTCATTGCTGCTGAAAACGCTGCTGACCTGGACATCATTCGGGAAAAGCCTTCCAAGCGGCCCAATATTTATGATGTTTCCAACGAGTCTGAGCTGAACCAACTGAATCGGCTCATTGAAACAGGCAAGGTTGTTGGTGAGTCTTCTCAGGCGTCAGAAGAGTCAGCCTTCTTTTCTTCTCCCGCTGCCGCTGACAACGACTGTGTGTTTGAGCGTCTTAAGGGGTTCCCCGAGGACCCTGACAATGCCACCTTTCTGAAACGAAAGCTGGAGCGTCGAAAGGCGCTGGAGGATCTGGCCAAAACCAACTTGGCCGCCATGAACGGGGCCGTCTACCCCGTGGTGCGTTTCCGACGCATGGATCACACGTTCCGAAACGTGTTGCTTCATCCAGAGACCTTCTCCGTCGAGAACATTGAGGGAGAAGTGCTTGCTTCGCGAACGCAGATTCCGTTGGTTTTGGCCTGGGCTTTGTCGATCCATAAAGCTCAGGGCCAGACTCTGCAATACGTCAAGGTGGACCTGGCCAAGACGTTTGAGCGAGGTCAGGCGTACGTGGCTCTGAGTCGAGCTACATCCAAGGAGGGTCTTCAGGTGCTCAACTTTCTGCCCGAGAAGGTCAAGACCCATCCCAAGGTGGTGGAGTTCTACAAGACTCTTACCACGTATGATGATGATGATGATGTAAAGGAGGTGAGGCAGTTGCAGCAGGAAAATGTTCAGCCCATGAGAGCTGTAGGATAGAAATAGAAGAAGAGGGAGGGATGATAGATAGAATAATGTATTTATATTTATAGCCGCTTGGTATGTAAGGCACGGTGGGTTGTGTATAATTTATTTACTGTACAGTATTTGATGATGTTGTACTTTTTGGCTAATTAATCCTTGTTGGCACCAATAGCCCATCCTAGACCACTAACCAACATGTTACTGAGCTGGTCTCTCTTTCTGCCAGCTTCTCGAGAAACATCGGCCAAGACCACCGAGGGCTGAACCACCGATTCACGTGACTCAGGAAGACTCACCATCATCTCTTCCACGTCTCTCCAGGCATGCAAAACAGCTGATAGGTGTTCAGGAGGACACTTGGCCAGAGCAGTGGAAAGAGTCTCGAGCTTGAGAGCAACCAGTTCATCCATATCACGTGATGGACTGATATACTTGCCCACCTGGAAGTATGCAGTCCAAGGCAAGTCATGTGAAGCACACAGTTTCTGTGCAGTGTCGAAATCATCATGAACAAGAGCAGCAGTCACAGCTTGAGTGTAGATTCGAGTCTCGATTTCGGCATCGGACACAGACTCAGATTTGTCCAGACCGTCCAACAACTGTCTGGTCACGTGAACCAGCTTGGAACAGTTTTTGTAAGCATCCGAGTTGAGCTCCAGCACCCGATCAATCACCTCAAGAGGTTCATGGTTGCGAATATCAACAGGTCGAGTCAGAGTACCTGGTTTGAGGGTCAGGGAGTAGTTGGATAGTGTGTTTGTGGCCTCCAAAAGACTCTGAGCCACCTTGAACTCATGTTTCTTGTGAGCCTTGGAGTCTGCCAAGCCCAGAACAAGCTTGGCACTCTTCATGCTGCCTCGTCCGTGGTTACCATTTGTAGCAGCGTCGTAGAAAGTGTAGAATTGGCCCAGAACCGCTTTTTCAACAAACTCGGGGCTTACCAGATTGCCCAATATGTACGTCTTTCGTGCAATATCAAACTGAGAGGCTCCCAGCAATGCCTCAAACACCTTCTCATTGACCTGAGTGTTGGAGAGAGCGCAGAAAACTGTACTCAGCGACACAATCACCTCAGTGGCAGTAATAAAGGTCTGCCATTGGTCCGAGGTACGCTTCAACCAATCATCAGCGTACACAAAGTCGTGCAGAAGATCCAACTGGACCTCTTCTCCAGAAGTAGTCACTTTATGAGCTCGTTGAAGAGTGATGAAGGGAACAGCAGGTTCCAACAACCGACAAGTCTCAACGAGCTGTTTAGTGAAATGACTGGTCAAATGGCTGGCTCCAGTGACTGCGGGGGACTCTGTGATCAGAGCAAGAGCATCCCATTGGGTGTCGTTGGCTTCAAACGAGTTTTTCAGCACAATTGACACAAATGCATCTCGTTCAGACTCGGGGAAAGTCACATTGTGGGCCAAAGTAGCCAGGAGGGGGGTGTTTGACTGTGTCACGTGACTCACAAAGTCCCGGAAGGCTCCCCAGCAGTTTTTGTAAGCGACATAAGGCTCCAACACAAGCTGAAGATCGTCCTCAGCAGAACCAGTTCGAAGATGCGATCCCAAAAGTTCAATCACCTGTTCCGGGTCTCCGTTCTCTAACATGTCAATCGTCAATCCAGAGGGCTTGTCACCATGTAGACGTGTGTAATTAATGAGCACCCGAGGCACTCCAGAGACCCAATCCACCACCCCCTCTTCTGAGTTGCTCTGGTAACCACTCTGTTGAATCAACTGTTCCATCAGCTGAGTATCATGTGATACTCTGAACACAAGTCGAATTCGTTCCTCCAGAAAGTTGTGTACTGGCTTGGGTACCACTGAATCGAGATATGTCAGTAGCTTTTGTTCACGAGACTTAATCACGTGTTCTGGAATGAACCCCTCATCCGCAATCACGTGATCCTTCTCTTCTCCATTGTCCAATTGTCCTCTTCCCACCTTGTTGACGATCCCCATGTATTCCTTTGGATCCAGCAATTCTGGAGTCAGAACCAGAAGAATGTGTAGAATGTCTTCCTTCTGGGCGGCGCAGAAGGCCGGAGAGTCCGTCAGTAGGGTATCCAGGGCGTGTATTTGCGCGCTGGCTGTGAGTTTCGCTGTTTCGAGTAACAGAGACATTTTTTGCGGTCGTAGTGCGTTGTGTGGAGAGATGTTGCTGAACTGTGTCGTGTTAGCTGTAATGGAGTTATGCATGTTGGAGTTTGGGGTTAGGGTTGAATGGGGTGGGGGACAGGTGTGGTTGGAGGAGAGTAGGGGGAAAGAGGCATTAACCAGTGGGATATATGGGGAGTGATAAGTGTGCCGGGTCTTTGCGATTTCAATTCGAATGACTATTGAGAGAGTTGAGGCGATGGTTGTCTATATGGGGCTTCTTTTTAGAGTGTAGTTGGGAGGTCAAGTGATTTAGTTGATGGGGAGGGCTAGTGTTCGATTCCCGTCTGCAACTGCATATTTGTGAATTTAATAGGTCCATCTAAAACAGTCAGAAATGATGCTATCGAAGCAGGATAAAGACCAATCTGCTCCTTGTGCTATGAAGAAGTCAATGGTGCTTTTAGATCAGCTATACACTCACTACACCATCTTTCAACCCCCTCCTCTCGACCTTCCCTCGCTCACCTCACAGGCAACTCTAATACATGCAGGTGAAAAGCTACTCTTAAATTTCAACCAGTCTATCTCGACAACGGGACAACTCTTTTCAGCACAAAGATGGCTATTGGAATCACGGAAAAAATCACACAGATCCAGGAGGAGCTGGCGCGGACGCAAAAGAACAAGGCCACCGAGTACCACATTGGTCTGCTCAAGGGTAAGCTTGCTCGATACCGACAGCAGCTTCTGGAGCCTGCCCCTGGAGGATCGACTTCCAAGGGTGAAGGATTTGAGGTCAGCAAGTCTGGACACGCACGAGTGGCTCTGATTGGTTTCCCGTCCGTCGGAAAGTCGTCTCTTCTCGGCAAAATCACAAACACAAAGTCGGAGATTGCTGCTTATGCCTTCACCACCCTGACATCGGTTCCCGGTGTGCTGGAGTACAATGGAGCTGAGATCCAGATTCTCGATTTGCCCGGTATCATTCAGGGTGCTTCCGAGGGTAAGGGTCGAGGTCGACAGGTTGTGTCCACCGCCAAAACTGCCGATCTGGTGCTCATGGTTCTGGATGCCACCAAGCCCGAGGAGCAGCGAGCTATTCTGGAGCGAGAACTCGAGTCCGTGGGCATTCGACTCAACAAGGAGCCCCCCAACATTTACTTCAAGATCAAAAAGACCGGAGGTGTCAAGTTTTCTTACACAAACCCGCCCAAGTACCTGTCGGAAAAGATGGTGATGCACCTGCTCAAGGACTACAAGATCCACAACGCCGACGTGCTGATCCGAGACGAAAACGTGACTGTGGAGGACATGATCGACGTCATCCATGCCGACCACAGATCCTACATCAAGTGTCTGTACTGCTACAACAAGTGTGACGCCGTGTCTCTGGAGGAGGTGGATCGACTGGCCCACATGCCTGACACCGTGGTCATCTCTGCATCCATGGAGCTTGGTCTGGACGATCTGACGGAACGAATCTGGGCCGATCTCGCCATGCTGCGAATCTACACAAAGCGAAAGGGCGAGCTTCCCGACTTTGCCGAGCCCACCGTGGTTCGATCCACCCACAACACCATTGAGGACGTTTGTGACACTATCCACAGAGACATGAAGAACAAGTTCAAGTATGCGTTGGTGTGGGGTGTTTCGGCCAAGCATTCGCCACAGAAATGTGGTCTTTCGCACAAGATTGGAGATGAGGATGTGGTGTGTATTTTCACCAAGACTTAGTCGGGGTGAATAGTACATACGATAAGGGGGATAGCTACAAGTAGATAGCACACAAGTACACGTACAAGTAGACGCTAATATAACATGAAACCAAATGGTGATTTCAGAGTGAGATTACAATGACAGAGCGTGAAGGGATCACACTTTGTATACTACAAGTATGGTACTGTACTTGATAGAACAATGAACTACGTACATAGAGAGCTGCTCTTAGGTACAAGGAGTGCTCACTGTTTGGTCATTTGTACTTGTGCGTAGAACACGTCTAAAGTTGTTCATGATGCTACACCGGTAATAAGTATGAGTACCACGATCATCAGCCTACAAGTACACCCTTCTAGTCAAATCCATCAATTTCATTAGCAACGGACCACAGTACATGGTATAAATACTGCCGCCCGCCGTTTCCTATATACATCCTTCTTTATTGCCCTTTGCAATCTCCTGTTGATTCCTACACTCCTTCTCTCTCGCACGTCAATGTTCTAACAGTGCTTATTTCAGACCTCCTCGCTTCTCGAGAACGGACTTTGCCTCGTTGATCTTGGTGGCAACGTAAGGGGATCCGCCTCGATCGGGATGGTTCAGCAACATGATCTTTCGATGCTGGCCCTTGAGCTTGTTGATGGTCAGACCGGCATCTCGAAGAGACAGAATCTGCAGAGCCTCGGAGGGGCCCATTTTGTTCTCAAAGCCGCCCTTGTAAAACTGGCCTCGGGCACCAGCGGCAGGACGCTTGAAAACGGCGCCCAGAGCGTACAGACCCACCAGAGTGGCACAGGTGGCCTGGACAGGGTGCTCGGCAAAGTAGTCGAAAATCTGCTCATCAATGCCCTTCTTGGGGCCCTCGGGGACCTGGGGAGCCTCGATCTGGGGAGCGACGCCGGTCTCGGAGTCCATCAGAGGCTCCGACTGCAAAGGCTGGACGGGAGTGGTGCTCATGGTTGTGTGGGGTTATGCTGTGGAGTGGTGGTGATGTCAGACACAATTTTTTCACCCCCAAAATATACTTTGAGTTTCGACTTTGGGTGGTTGGTTTCGGCCAACATGTGAGGTTAGAGGGGAGGGAGATTGAAGGGTGTCAGAGAGATGCTGGGGAAGTTTTGAACATACCAAAATGTAGTTGAGGACAAGGTGAGTAAGGCTATAGCTTTCAATTTTTAATCCGATCACTATATCACCCTCAACAAGGCCCGTATTAAATCCACCTAATACCGAGGCTAATACGAGGTAAAGTTTTGTGGATCTCAATTTGAAGTGTTTGGTGTGGGTGTTGACAGCAGTGTATAGCGATGATGCTTTGCCAGATGGTTTATGTGAACCGAATGTTGTATCTCACAAATTTCAACTCTACAAGTCGCTTACTAATCAAGTTAGCCCTACCCTCATCATTTCCCACCTACAACAGTCGTAAACTCTAATACCTAGAGGTGGCAAGGAAGTAGATGTTTCTGATAGTTGGAGAGGTGGTTTTGGTGTTGGAAGTGATATCACGTGATTTGGACTGGCCAACAATCATGCTGACTAAGCTCATTTTGTTTTGGTACTTCTCTGAAACGCCACAAAACTTCCCCGCAGAATCTCCGAATGCGTTTATGCGCTTAATAAGCGGGGTTTGGTTCCTGGTGGTGGTGATCTGGGGTAAAATCTTGGGTGGTTGGGAAGTCACGTGACTGTGGCGAATAACGGAAAAAGTCTTTCGGTGCTATTTAAGCAATTGTCACCTGATACCCTGACTGTCTCGGCCTTATGTTCTTTAAAAAGATCATTGCTTGTATGAATCGCTGTATGAGAGACACTCGATCTACTGTACATACTTGTCTTGAGTATTGTCAGTTCAAATCAGTTAGAATCATGTCATTTGGATACTACAGTAACAATCAGCCATGCTGATATTAAGGCTATTGTAGGCATCTTACATCGCAGTGATACACTCGTGGGTACGGTGTGAGCTACTTGTACTTGTGCTTGTAGCTTGTACAAATAACCAACGATAAAGACGGTAAGCGCGACGAGTCTCACGATTGAGCTTGTTATAAACCAATTGGCAATGATCTACGTCGTTCTCGTATATACTATGGGGTAGTCGATCAAAGATCATGCCATTGTTTGAATTAAAGGAGCTACTATGAGAATCAACTACCCGATTCACCCATTTGAACTGACGGGTTATATACTGTAGTCAATTGTCTTCTCTAGACTATGAAATGACTATAACACCGGTATTGCTACACTGCACCTTCACAGGACAGTATTAACCGCAGTTATATCAGCACCATCAGATTTATCCTCATCAGCTTCGCGCCAAGACTCAAAATCTCGCACAGCCCGGTTATTCACACACGGAAGCGGTTCACTATCCGTCTGAGACGTCTTTGTACCCCTCCAACTGTCGTGGTGGCATGTAACATGTCTCTTTCAAGCGGTTAGTGCATATCGTTAGGCTAACGGAGCTAATTCCATGAACCCGTTCCGCACGGCACTCCATTCTAAAATGGGGAGAACAGTGAAATGAGTAGTTTTTTTTTGCTCTCTACAGTCAGCATTTTCCCCTCATCATAGTGATAGGGTTCTCATAGCTTTTCCAATTATCTCCGATCTGATATGATTGTTCCCCATATTGTTCCCCGGCTTGTTCTGTGTTGTTTGGGAATTAAGCTCTTATGGATTTGACACTCACTTAACTGTTCCTTGTTGTCTGCTCGTATCGGGATACACTAGTTGGGAAACGTGTCTAGTGGCTTAAAAGACGACTCTTTGTTATGAACGGGTGGCGAGTAGTAATATCACTAACTTCACGTGACAACAAACCCAGCAATACACTCTCACACCCCTCACGTGACTTTTCCGCACTTTTCCGCACTCCGAAACATACGGCAGCATTAGATTTTGTGTTTAATGTCATGTACCTTTGATGTTCCCTGCACGGCTCAGGTGGAGGCCGTGTTTGGTAGATAGTCTTATAGAGGGTGTTGGGGGGCTGGTGTGAACGCGGAAAAGACATTTCTGGGTAAATAAGAGCAGCAGAAGTGGTTCAGTGCCAATAAGCAACCTCCAAAAACCTCTCCTTACCCAATATTGCCTTCCCCACACTGGTGTATATCTACAGACCATTTACGGTTAGGCTTTCTGGGGAGCTGCAGTGTCGAATCACACATTGTGTGTTAAGGGGAGATGAATGAGCAACACAAGAATATCTCGTCTTCTTCTTCACTTTTCAAAGGCTGCTGTTTTCCGAATCCGACTCTTTCTGCGACACAAACAGCATGGAAAGCACTCCATCAGATTACACTGGCCTGGACCCCGCCATTGACTCGGAAATCAGATCCATAGCGGAGTCCGTCCACAAAGACAGAGTTGATGATAATGACAAGGATAAGGACGTTCCGGGAGATGAGAAGATACACAGAGCCGACACAATCCAGCCTAACCTCAATGTCAACCCCTACATCGACAACTCCGATCCCCAGCTCGACCCGTTATCTGATCAATTCAACTCTCGCAAATGGATCAAGACGGTTCTGGGACTCAAACAGCGGTTCGGAGCAACAAGACATATCACAGCTGGCGTGTCGTTCAAGAACCTGGCAGCTTATGGTTACGGAGGTGGCTCACAGTACCAGAAGACCTTCTCCAACTCCGTCTTGGCCATTGGTCCCATGATTGTGGAAATGTTTGGAGGCAACAAAGGCACAAAGGTACAGATTCTGCGACACTGTGACGGTCTGGTGAGATCAGGGGAGACCTGTGTCGTGCTCGGAAGACCGGGATCAGGATGCACGACATTTTTGAAGTCTGTGGCTTGTGAAACGTACGGGTTTCACATTGAGGAAAAGACAGAGTGGAATTATCAGGGTGAGTACAGAAGAAAGAGCAAGAGGAATGGTGCATAGTATCTCTTCTATCCTCCCACTAACACAGGTGTTCCCAGAAAAGTGATGACACAAAATGCACGGGGAGAAATCGTCTACAACGCAGAAGTCGATGTCCATTTCCCTCATCTCACAGTCGGAGATACTCTCTTGTTCGCGGCACTCGCACGAACACCCCACAACCGTCTAGAGGGAGTGTCACGTGAACAGTACGCCAAACATACCAGAGACGTTACCATGGCAACCCTTGGTCTGACCCACACCATGGATACCAAAGTAGGTAACGATTTCGTGCGTGGTGTTTCTGGAGGAGAGCGTAAGCGAGTTTCCATCGCAGAATCTGTTGTTTGTGGAGCTCCTTTACAATGTTGGGATAACAGTACTCGAGGACTGGACGCAGCCAATGCAACCGAGTTCATTCGGTCTCTCCGATTGTCAGCAGAGATGATGGGCGCTTCCATGTTTGTGTCTCTTTATCAGGCGTCTCAAGAGGCGTATGATTTGTTTGACAAGGTATGTGTGCTTTACGAAGGTCGACAGATCTACTTTGGACTTGCCAAAGAAGCCAAGCAGTTCTTTCTTGATCTTGGATTCGAATGTGCCGACCGTCAAACGACTGGTGACTTCCTCACGTCATTGACAAACCCCATTGAGCGAATCATTCGGCCAGGGTGGGAGAACAAGGTTCCTCGAACACCTGACGACTTTGAAAAGTGTTGGATGGAGTCCCAAGCTCGTCAGACGCTTCTACATGATATTGAACAGTTTGATACCGAGTTCAAACTAGGAGGAGAGTCTCAGGATAACTTTATGGAGCTGAGAAAGGAGTCACAGGCAAGACACACTCGTGTCAAGTCACCGTACACAATTTCATGGCCTATGCAGACGAGGTTGTGTCTCTGGCGAGGCTTTCTACGTATCAAGGGAGACATGTCGACGGATATCTCCATTGTGCTTGGAAACTTCATCATGGCTTTGGTTCTATCTTCCATGTTTTACAATATGCCACAAACGACTGCCACGTTCTTCTCACGAGGAGCTCTTCTCTTCTTTGCTATTCTTCTCAACGCCTTTTCTTCCGTTCTAGAGATTCTCTCTCTTTATGAGCAACGACCCATTGTGGAGAAACAAACACGGTATGCACTGTACCATCCCTTCACTGAGGCTCTGGCTTCTATTTTGACTACATTTCCTACCAAGATTCTCACACTACTCGCCGTCAACCTGACTCTTTACTTTATGACGTATCTGAGGCGTGAGCCCGGTCCGTTCTTCATCTTCTTCCTCTTCTCACTTCTATGCACACTAGCCATGTCCATGATCTTCCGATGTATGGCTGCCATCACCAAGACTCTCGAGCAGGCCCTTGCTCCTGCATCAGTCATTGTCTTGGCACTTGTCATTTACACCGGTTTCTCGCTTCCCATCACTTACATGCATGGATGGGCTCGGTGGATCAACTGGCTGAACCCTGTTGCATATGGATTCGAGGCTGTCATGGTGAACGAATTCCGAAACAGAGAGTACGGGTGTGCATCATACATCCCCTCTGGAGGAGCATATGACCAGGTGGATCTCGCCTACAAGTCATGTTCGGTTGTGGGTTCCATACCCGCTGAAACATCGGTTAACGGATACAGATTCCTGAGTCTTTCCTACCAGTACTACAATGCGCATCTGTGGCGAAACATGGGTATTCTCTTTGGTTTCATTCTCTTTTTTGGATCCATTTACCTCGTTGCTGTGGAGTACATTCAGGGTGCCAAGTCCAAGGGCGAGGTTCTTGTGTTCCGTAAATCGTTTCTCAAGAAGCAAAAGAAGCGTGCTGCTAATGATGAAGAGGCTGGTGCAATCATGGCCAGTGAAAAGGGTGAAGAGCCCACGTCAGAAGACTCCTCCATCAACATCCAGGCTCAGAAGGGAATCTTTCAGTGGAAAGATGTCTGCTACGATATCAAGGTCAAGGACGGCGAAAGACGTCTTCTGGACCATGTGGATGGCTGGGTCAAGCCGGGTACTCTTACAGCCCTTATGGGAGCTTCTGGAGCTGGTAAGACCACTTTGCTGGATGTTTTGGCTGACCGAAAGGCCACAGGTGTCGTTACTGGCGATATGTTGGTCAATGGAGAGCCCCGAGATGGGTCTTTCCAACGAAAGACAGGATATGTGCAGCAACAGGATATCCACATATCTACAGCTACAGTCAGAGAGTCTCTTGAGTTCTCTGCCCTACTGCGACAACCTTCCAGCATTCCAGTGACTGAGAAGCTGGCTTATGTCGATGAGGTGATTCGGATTCTCGAGATGGAGGCTTATGCTGAGGCCATTGTTGGTGTCCCCGGAGAAGGTCTCAACGTTGAGCAGCGAAAACGACTTACTATTGGCGTGGAATTGGCTGCCAAGCCCGAACTATTGCTCTTTTTGGACGAGCCTACTTCTGGTCTCGATTCACAGACTGCCTGGTCCATTATCAAACTGCTCAAGAAGCTAGCAGCTAACGGACAGGCTATTCTGTGTACCATCCATCAGCCCTCTGCTATTCTCTTCCAGGAGTTTGATCGACTGTTGTTCCTGGCCTCTGGAGGACGAACAGTCTATTACGGTGACATTGGACCCGAATCGACCATCCTGACGAGCTACTTTGAGCGTAATGGAGCCGATCCCTGTCCCAAGGATGGAAATCCTGCCGAATGGATGCTGGAGGTGATTGGAGCCGCTCCTGGAACCGTTGCCAAGCGAGACTGGCCTGTTGTGTGGAACGACTCTCCTGAGCGAGCTAAGAAACGAGCTGAACTTGATGAGATGGCCCAGACTGTGGAAAGGACGCCGACCAACAACACTGAACGAGACTCTTCCGGCTATTCCGACTCTGATCAGTTTGCTGTTGGTCAGTGGACACAGTTCAAGATCGTGACAAAACGTCTGTTTCAGCGATTCTGGAGAACCCCAACCTATCTCTGGTCAAAGATCTTCTTGTGCACTGCCTCTGCCATTTTCATCGGTTTCTCCTTCTTCAAGGCACCTTCCGACATTCAGGGTCTGCAGAACAAAATGTTCTCCTTCTTCATGCTGTTTCTGATCTTCAACACCGTGGTTGAGCAGATCATTCCTCAGTTTGACAAGATGCGAGAACAGTATGAGGCTCGAGAACGGTCGTCTAAGACGTACTCGTGGCAAGTCTTTATGGCCTCGAATCTGGTCGTTGAGCTGGCTTGGCAGTTTCTCATGGGAGTCATTGTCTTCTTCTGTTTCTACTACCCTGTTGGATTCCAATGGACTGCCGAATACAACCACGCTGTTCACGAACGAGGCGCACTATTCTTCCTTTACGTTCTTCTGCTCTTCCTGTACAACTCCACGTTTGCACACATGTTGATTGCAGGTATTGGCAACAAGGATACCGCAGCCAACATTGGTAACCTGCTGTTCTCGCTCATGTTGCTGTTCTGTGGTGTCCTGGCCACCAAGGAGCAGATGCCCGGTTTCTGGATCTTCATGTACCGAGTATCGCCGTTGACTTACTTTGTGGGAGGCATGCTGGCAACAGGTATTGGCCGAGCCCCCGTCACGTGCTCTGGAAACGAGATTGTCAAGTTCCAATCTCTCCCTGGTAAGTCCTGCGCGGAGTACATGAAAGGCTTCATCGATGCTCTCGGTGAGCACGGAGGATATCTTTTGGATCCCTCTGCCAGGGACATGTGTGAGTATTGTCCCATGAAGTCATCTGACACTTACCTGAGCATGGTCGACGTTTCTTACACTCAGCGATGGAGAAACTGGGGTATCTTATGGGCCTATCCCATCTTCAACGTGGCTATGGCGTTCCTTCTGTACTACGTTTGTCGTGTTCCCAAGAAGAGCAAGGCTCAGAAGGCGTAAACTGATTATTATATAGACATAGCATTAATAGTATGTTTTTGATATTGCTACAGTTGGCTACGAGTACGAGGACAAGAATACAACTCACTACGATACGATTGAAAATTCGGGTGGGACTCTTTGGTCCATGATTTATTAACCCAAGAGGTTCGGAATTTCACCTACTCCTCTCAAAACTAAATGAATAGAACAGGTTCGGTCAGTTACATCCTCTGCTAAGAGGTTCACTGCCTACTCCTTGAAGACTTTGGCCAGCCTCGGCTCTGTGGCCCTGGCTCCTTTGGCTTTGTCTGATTGCTCTGGCGTTTGGCACTTATTGCATCTGTGGACTCACTGGCTCGTGCGCAGGCAAAAGGCTCTTATTGCTCTTTGGACTTATCGGCGATGTGTGGCTCTCATTGCTCTCTGGACTTATGGGCTCGGAATGGCGTTTGGCGCTTATTGCCTTGTAGGACTTACTGGCTCTTTGCTCGTAGGGATGGTTCTGGCATTTGGCTCTGTGGCTCTGGCTCTGACCTGTGTATGGCTCTGGCATTTCAGCTCTGGCTCAAATCGGTGGCTCCGGCTCAATCAACACTGTTGCCTTTGGCTCAATGGCTCTGGCTGTAAACAGGTGATAGTGGTGTGCTCTGGAACGGGTCTTCTGGCCTTGTAGGACTTAGTGCTCTCAATTCAGGCTCAATGCGCACGGCCCCATGGGACTTACTGTGGCGTTGTTGATGCTCTTATCGCCTCATGGGGCTCATTGGCTGTGGCTCTGGATATGGCACTTATTGCCTCATGGGATTTATGGGCTCTGACTCAGGCGTCTGTTGCTCTTTTGACCATTGCATGGCGTCTGTCGATGCAGATCTTTGCTCTAGAGTGCGTCTCAGCTTGTAAGCATCTCAGCTCAGCTTCTCGGCGACTGGCAGCTCTGGCTTTTTAGCTTGGCTCTTCAGATTCTAGGCGGCTCTCTCAATCAGGTATTGCACCCTATGGGACTTTCACAAAGGAGTTTCACCCTGTGAGTGAGAAAGGAGTCTCTCAAGGAATGCCACCCTTGAGTCTCTCGTGGCTGGCGGCTGCACTTTTCAGTAAGCTGCTCTTTGCTCACAGCATTTTTCAGCTTGTGGCGGTCAACCTGGACTCAAGGTCCCGAATTTATTGACACTTGGCCAGGTGGTCGTAAGATGTACTCGCTTCTGAGAAGAACTCGCCGAATTGACTCAGCTCAAACGCTCAACCAAAAGCTGTCGCACTCTGAGGCTCATGCGGTTACCGCGTCATGGCCTTGACCAAGTTGGGATTCTGGAATCTCACCACATTGCCCAACAACTCAAACGGATTGCTAGTCCTCGTTGTCAGACAGATCTCTGTTAACTGTCTTGTTGTAGACAGGTCTGCTTGTCAGCACCGCATCGCAGCGGGCTATAAAAGGTACCTTCCGTCTTCAGAAAGACTCAGAGTGAACTGGTCTGTTTCTGATGATAAAAGTGGGAGCTAGAGGAGGTTTATATATTCTTGGATCACGAGATTATAGTTCAGGAGAGATGGCTGGTGGCAAAAAAATGTGCATCTGGAATGCATACCAGCCTTTTAGGTGCATGATACGAACCACAGAGAAGAAGATGGAAGGATTTAGAACAGATAGACTGGTGTGAACCAGTAGGAAGAGTTGACAGAAATGTTGCGACAGTACTGGTAAGAGACCAGGACTGTAACACAGCCCCAAAACATCCCCATCAGCGCCATTATTCCCTTTTTTCTGAACCGAAAGCTCTTGCATATACGAGAACCTTATTATGCATTTTTCGAAAATTCGGCTTCCAGGGAACTTGGAAGAATAAAGGGACCTTACCAGGCTGCTCTGGGCGGATTTGTCAGTCAACTTCCCTCAGCTCTATACGAAGGTGGCAAAAACTAGGGTGATTTGAATCCCCACGTCTTTCCGGAGTCACATCAAGTGGTAGCTTATCAAAGGTTATCATCAAGGAGAATGTATAAGCAGGAAGGAGACAATGCTTGCAAGAGAAAGTGGCAAAAAGATAACTGGCACTGTCGCAAGCGGCAAAAGAATTGCAGCACCCAGGATTCTCGTATGGTCTCCCACTACAATACTAACTGGGCTCTCTGGTGCTTGACTATGGCTGATCGGACGGGAAGCCGTATTTTCACCAGGATATGGCCGCAACTGACTGAAACAGGTCTTGAAGCTATTGATTGGGACAGAGAAATCACGTGAACGGAATTTCAGAGATCTCAAACTGGTCTTTCCAGTGATTGTAGTGATAGAAATGGTGATGGAACCGCTTTAGTGGGTACACCAGGAGTCTCGGTTGTCTCTGAGATCGTCACTACTACTCTGCTATGAGTAGACGGTGGTATTCTACCTACTTTTCCGAATCGGCCGCAAATGGCCTTTTTCTCACGGAAATACCCCCAAGTTTCCCCGGAGCCAACAAGCCTGGCTAGCTCAATCGGTAGAGCGTGAGACTCTTATTCAAAGGTATCTCAAGGCTGTGGGTTCAAGCCCCACGTCGGGCTACAATCAATCGCAACAGCGGTTGTCATCTTTTTGGTCATCTACTTTGCGTCTTGGGTTTTCTTTTTTGCAGTGATGGGGACAGTCCCGTTGGACAGTTTGGTGGTTTACTGAGCGTTCGAGCTTAGAGGTAGGCTACTCCCAAAGAGAGGGGGCAAACGACGCAGGAACATATGACGGTCCAACTTCTGCTAAAGTGAAGATAAAAACACGAGAGGAGTACTGTTGTCATTCCATCACTGCGGGCTACACAGTGGTACCACTTTCAAGCAGATCCAACCACT
Organism: Yarrowia galli; assembly: GCA_900519055.1. Classification (NCBI taxonomy): domain Eukaryota; kingdom Fungi; phylum Ascomycota; class Dipodascomycetes; order Dipodascales; genus Yarrowia; species Yarrowia galli. The sequence goes on along the minus strand of ULGS01000006.1, from coordinate 2,549,176 downwards.
ATTAACCAGTCCAGATTCTTCCCTGCAAACTCATGCACTCCTCCTAAAACGGGTGATCCCATATCTGATTGATCACGTTTCCTCTGTCAGTCACACGTGACGTATATCTCTGTAAATAATGATCGTATCATCACGTGACCTGTACCACTGGAATGCTGCGAGTCAGACGAGCGTAACGGTACAGTTCCTGTGTGGTTAGCCCCACATGATGCTGTGTGAGGTATGAACTGCCACCTGCTCTTTGTGACCTTGTGCCACTCCCAATGTTTGTTTACATTTGTTGGCAAAGCTTATTTTGGTTACACGAGTTGTTGTGAGGGGGTGGAAAATTGAAGTTGTTGGTAAACGGGCCGATCCTAAGCAGTTAAAGACACGAAACCGCTCTATATACGCAATAAAACGTGCTCTCAATCTACTGGACTTTTCATCTGTTCATTTGCACCTTTAACAATGTACTTTTCGTCACATCCACTCGCAGTTTGATCTTTTTTACCATCAGTCACGGGGTACAGCTTAATTGTCCACTGCATAGATGACACAGACAAGATCCTCAGTCTATATAAGTCCCCACTTTTCCCCCTTCCTTTCTCCTTCTTCTCCAACAGGGTCTCCCAAGATTCGACAGACCCCACCGAACTTCGACAACAGCCGCAGACAACGCAAACAGTGACTGTTTGTGTCTTATTCCCCGTGAGTACCCACCTTGTTTCTGCGACCCTTCGTTACCCCTTCTAGATGTCTCTCCAACGAGGTATCGTCAGAACTCGCCAGCACCGGTGTTAGCCCGTGGTCTGAGAGTCTGTACCTTTGAGATGTCGAAGATTGTGCTGATGGCGTTAACCACGTTGACCATCTACTGACACAGACGACGATACTGACTTGGCCGTTGATGCTTGACATTGATGGTCGATACAGGACTAGACAGCCTTGGAGTGAGACACGTGACTCATGACTTCCTGTGTCTCTTCCTCCCGTGAGTACCTCTTCTTGGACAAACATCCTCTTGGACAAACATCTTCTTGAACTAACATTGCAACCGGCTGGTGTCTCTCAAGAACTGTACGTCAGTTTTCGAGAGTCACTGCGACCCCCTTCTTTGCAGAGCTGTGATCTAATGTTCACTTCTAGACACATCACGTGTCGGTGTGGACCTCCCTGGCCTGGGGTTTTGGGTGTGTCGTCGGCGTACTTGTAGCAGAGCACGTGACTGTCGAGATACTACTTGTAATACTCTCATGTCTATATAAGTACTTGTAATAGAGGCACTTCAGAACATGGGGGTTCGACTCGTGACTGTTGTACTTGTACATGTACAGCCAAGTTTCGCTGCCCACCCGTACTTGTATGTCACGATGGAAACAGGGAAGTTACAAGTACACACATCCATTGACAGGAGGATATCCTAGAGGCAGATCTCCATAATGCTCTTATCTAAACAATCTACAAGTAAAAGTACAAGTACAAGTAATCAGTGATCAAGTCAGACCCATGCACCAGGCTAGAAAAGGCATGTACTCGTGACAGCGGATACGTCAACCGGCCATGTCTACACGTGAGAACAGACGTCAAGTGCTTCAGCGATTTGGGCAAGAACACCAGACCCTCTTTTTGACACCTCGATCGATACGCCGATACGGCAGGACAATACGCCCGACTTGGCGAACGCACTAGTTGAAACAAGAGTATATCAAAGCAAGACTTCTCAACAGGGCTGTACGAGCAAAATGGCCACCGATAGCAACGTCTTGGCTACCTGGTACATCCTTTTAGCCGCCGCCGTGGCTATGAGACAGTAAAAGAAATTCCACGCACATTTAACCGTTGAAACAATGCCAAGACGTTGGGTGTTTCTTTCTGACACTTGACAGCTGCCCTGGAACGCTATAGAACACGGACTAGTCCCTGGCAGGTGACATTTGAGACGCAGACAATGAACAAGAGACACAGGAACAAAGAACTGACAGCTGACACGAACGGGTAGAGTGCTGAATGTACTCGTAGTACTTGTACTCGATAGGTTGTTGTACGAAACAAGGGGAAGTCAGAAATACTCCCTCAATAGCCACGACTGCGACAGAAGCACGTAAACTTGTAAGTTAATGCCCAGACCGGCGACATAGCCAGAACACTGCCATATTGCCAAGAAACTAAACTCTTTGATACAACTCAGCCGAAAGAAGCAAATTCTAAGGTTCTCTAGATGACAAGGTTTAAAAGACGGGATTTGAAACGAAACAGCACCTTAAAGACAAAAAAAAAGAAGCAACGGTGGTATGATACTGCCGAGATAGTCACAGGGCTAGCTAGAATGTCCAAAACTATTCACGTATGTCGCTTGCAGACGACTTTCACTCCGTTTCAGATACTTAAATATAAGGTTTCGGATACAAACTTTAAAAAATACAAAAGTCGGATAGCAGACGCCACGTTTTTTTTCGATTTTAACTCCACACTCTCCAAAAAATCGCTTGGTCGGTTTTTGGTAGTAGGCAGTAGAGAGAAGTAGAAAAACCCACACCAATCACCATTAAACCACTGATTACAACAACTACAGCTTTGAGAGGCCTCCTCTACCGGTTTTCGGTCCTTTTCTGGGTCGTCGTGCTGTGTGCCATCTCCACGCACTTCCCCATCCACATTTTGGCCTGCTGTTCCCCAAATGAAAACCTGGCGTTATCCCCCACCGGCTTGTGCTATGCCCATGGACGACACATCTCCCCCAGTTCGCACACCCCCTCACAACACCCCGACCACACGGATTCCTACCTCAACGACCACCACATCATGGAACCCAGGGGGAGCCCGATTTACCTCATAAAATCGCGCAAAACGCTCAAGAAAAGGCCTCTCAACTACGGTGGCTCCACCCCCCGCCGTCACACCAGCTGGGACATTCAGCTCGCTACCACTACCCCAAAATGGTACGAGTCCCTCCCAGCTAACCTTAGACCCACGACTATCGACACCACCACACACAAGGATTACCCAGCCAACAAAGGAAAATCACATACCCTGGAGATGATAACCCATACCCACACAGAGACCTTCCGAGGGTTACTCCACTTTACAATACCCTCATTTTTGGAACCCGTAGAATTGACTTTCCACCGACAACCTTCCTCGGCAAACCTTCAAACGACCTCCCCCCACAAAATCCCCCCACCTTTCCTGGGTCAGTCAAGACACCAATGCGTCAAATATGCAAGGGACACCATCTGTCTCTTTCCTTCCCTCAGTCACTACGACCGCGCGACAAGCCTCAACAAAAGGCCCAAGCCTGACCAAATGGTTGCCTTCATCACTCGCCGCACCCTCCCGAGATGGTTCAGGCATGACCCACACTACAATGAACTGAAAACACGTTCCCCACCCTCTTCAGCTTCTATCCCAAAGCGACAATCCTTGGTAGAATTATTCCAAAACGACAAAACACCGACACCCAACACCACTCCGTGCCAAGTCAATTCTACAAACTCCTTAAATAAGCGCAATGCCCTCGTCTCATAAACACACTCAAGGTAAACTCACGGTGCAATTAGCAAACTGCACCTATTCCCGTTACCACGTAGACAAGCTAACCAGCACTCGAGCTGACATAATCATAGTCCCCGAGACTCAGTACAACCCAGACAAAAACCCTGCCTTTGATGTTTTCAACGAGCTCAAGGCTAAACATTACTCCCAAATCCACTCTTATCCGTTATCCGGCGTCTACACACATAAAGGCGGAGTTGGTATCTTAGTACAAAACAGACACACATTTCTAGATATTGTACAAAACTTTCCCTCGGTAGGCGATCTCTACCCTATGCTAGACTCAAGATTACTACGAGCTACCATAAACATCAACAACGAAGACAACTTCGTTGAAGTCATTGGCGTATACGCCCCCAACCTAACCGCTGAAAATGCGGAATTTATGAAACAGCTACATGCCTATCTGGCAGCTGAACCCCCCAAGCACCCACTCCTCATTGGAGGTGATTGGAACACCATTACTCACCCGCAAGATGCGGAAAAGACACCAGATAATCCTGAATACTCCACCGAACTGGCGGACTTCCCCGGAGCACATGACCTGACCGATTGTTTCCGATATCTCCACCCCATTAACACCCCAATGCCTTACCCGTACACCAACGAAAACTGGAAAAACAACCGCAGAATAGATCAGCTATTCTGCTCACGCAGCCTAGCTGACTCCCTAATAAGCACACAACGGAGCGAGAAATCACTCTCCACTCACTTCCAAGTCTACTTCCACTTCAAATGGAACCACAAGCAGAGGAAAACTGGGGGAAAAAGACTTAACCCCACCATCCCAGGATGGTGTCTATACGAAGACATGCCCAAAAAAGCAATCATGGAATGGTCCGAGCAGATCATTCGAGACCACTCTCACAAATGTACACCAGTTGAGACCCAATCGATATACAAATATCTCATCCACTCCAGAATCAGACAAAGACTGAGTGTTCCCAGATTAATAAGCCAGAAACTCAGAGACAAGACTTGCATCCCCACAGAGGAAGAACCACTATCAGGGCCCAAACTGGCTCACTATAACATCGAAAACAGATATAACCCCACTGCCGAATCTAAAAAAGCAGCATTATGCCGAGTGGGCAAATTCCACCAAGATACTACCATAACATGCCTAAAAAACGATCAAGGTATCCTCCTTAACAAAATAGACGAGATCATCGATCATGCAGATAAACACTTTGCTAAAACTTTTGAAGAAAAAGTCACCTCTAAACAAGCTCAAAAGGAATTCATCAGCTACATCACAGATGAAGCCAAACTGTCAGATACACAAACCGAAGCACTTGAAGCCCCCTTTACAATGGAAGAACTAGAAAAAGCAGTCTTCCAAACCAAAGAGAACAAAGCAAATGGCCCTGATGGCATCCCCTTTGAATATTACCAAGAATTCTTCCCAGTCCTCAAAGAACACCTCTTGAAGTTTTACAACTACTTAGGAATACATGGAGTCCCCACCTACACACTCAACCAGGCTCATATCACCCTTATCCCAAAAAGAGGTAAAGACGCCACGAGCATCTCCAACTGGAGGCCCATATCGCTCAACAACACGGACATGAAACTCTTCTCCCACCTCATCAACAATAGAGTCAAACCCTTAACACCACAAATGATACACCCAGACCAATCTGGTTTTGTGTATGAACGAGTCATCACCACAAACCTGGACACACTCGACCAACTCTACTACTCTGGCCGGCCCTGGACCATCGGGCTCATAGACTTTGCTAAAGCCTTTGACTCAATCTCCCATTCCTTCATTCACGCTGTACTTGAAGCATACGGGTTCGGACCAATCATGCTCAAACGCATCTCAGCAACACAAGCCAATGCCAATAGTCAGCTACTCATAAATGACCAGCTAACTCACGGCTTCCCTCTGAAAGCAGGAGTCCGGCAGGGAGACCCACTTTCCCCTTTTCTATTTGTGGCCACACTAGAGCCCCTCCTCACCCGTCTAAGAGGCCAACTTGAAGGCCTCGACAGGCTACCTATGGATGTTCCAAACCACAGCAAGAACGACACCCAATCACACTCCTACACCCACTTCAAAAGTGAACTCGTGTTCAAAAAACATGAACTGAAATTCCCAGAAAATCCCCCCCAAACGTTTAAGCTAGCAGCTTATGCAGATGACATCGCCATCTTCTTCAACTCCCCAGAAGACATAGTCAAGACTGGCAAAGTCTTAGCTCGCTTCAAAGAAGCATCAGCACTTGCCATCAACCCCCAAAAAACAGTCATCCAAGACGTCCCAGGAAGCTCCAAATTAACAAACACAGAGATCCATCCTGCAGCCATGAAAGCCCTACAAACGTGGAAACAACCCCCAATCGCCGCCCCCTCTGATCAACCCTTCAAATACCTGGGCATCCACTTTGGACCCCCAGAAAAGGTCAGACAGCTAAATCTCGAATCCCTTGAAGCACTGAAACAAGATTAGAAACCTCCCACTTCACGGCCTTGACCCCCGCGGTAAGACTTGGATACTGACCTCATTTATCATCCCAAAAATCAACTACCAGCTTGCTTACTCCCTCTTACAAACAAACGAATTCGCAGAAGTCACCACTCTGGCCTGCGACAAAGTAAACGGCAGACTCACACTCTCACCAGAAGGAAAAATACGCCGACGACAATACAGTGATAAAATCCTCACTACCCCTACCAACTTTGGAGGTTTCGGTCTTCTTGACCTTTCATACTTCGCCCCCAATACCCGGTTGGTCCGTGCAGCAAGAGTGCTCAGTTCCAACACTCCCGCCAAAGCCGACCTCATCACACAACTCCACAACCATGGTGCATATACTCACCTCGTCCATAACCCCCTCCTGGCGTTCTCCCTTCACCCTACCCGATTTGTGGATACCTCCAAACCAGCTGCTCTAAAAAGGAAGCGACAACCAGGCCCTGGAAGGCCAAGCAAGAACCCCGCGCCTGCCACCAGAAAGAACGCCTTCTGCGCGACCAAACAACACCTCTCACACGAAGAAACAGGATTCCCCTGCCTTGGCCTCCCACGACCGGAACCCCCAAAAGGCAAACCAGGCAGACCACCCAAGGGTCGATCTCTCGACCCCAGCTTCGAGGACCTCTTCCTCCCCACCAAAAAACACAAACGCGCTGCAGACCAGGACAACTTCACCCTACAGACAGAGACAGATACCCTAAAAACCAGCACCTCCATATCCTTCCGTTTTGCCCTAGAAGAAATGGCTTCCTTCATCCACAAACGAGGTACCTTCCTTCAGGTCTGGCAGCCCGATGATCTCAACTCCACCACCGCCCCTCACCAGCTCCACCTCTTCAACACACGACAACAATACGCCAAACAACACCCCCTACGACCCTCCGCCTACCCTTCCGCCGCTGAAACCAAATACTTCTCACACCACATACAGGCTTACCCCAACGACGACAACCAGGACGAGCGGAAACTGACCCCCATCACACCCAAAATGGTCAAGCCCGTTTGGAAGGAACACTACACCCCACTATGGCACTCATGGTGGCGGGACCTCTTCCTCACGCACAACAACAATGACATCAAAAAAGCAACAGAACAGTGGACTAAATCTTGCGGTAACCTTTTCTCCGTCTACTGCCATTCGTCAAAACTCGGTGTCTTCCTTCAGGAGCTCCTTCTACAAAAGCTCCACCCGGTACTTAGTGACTGGGATGAAGACTACCCCTACTTCAAAAACGTCAAGAAAGGCTGCGGGATCTGTAACAAATCAGACTTCCCCGAGGATCACAACTACCACGAGATCCTCACTCACATCTTCTGCAATTGTCCGGTAGTTCAAGAGGCATTCTCTGAACTGTCCCTTACTCAAATGCAAGACCTCTCCAGTCTTGCTTTTGTCTCCAAAAGAATCAAGGAACCGGACAAACCAAGACTAACCTATGCAATCTGGCACTTTGAACGTGGACTCAGACGACTTGGCACGGACGGCCACAATCAGTCCCAATTCGTTGCTTTCGTGCAATACTTAACACACCTGCTCATACCAGGAACACGCCTCATCTCCTTCACCCAGTTCCAAGAGTCCCGTCAGGGGCCCTGAAGAGCTAGGTGAAAAGGTGACCCCGCAAGGAGAGTAAGAACACAACATGCTACTCACGGACGGACTCGGCAACCGCCCACTACCTTAAGCCATACTCCGGCTACAACAACCACTCGCCAGTCCAAGACCTCCACCTTAAGGTCGCTGGCCCACACACACACACACACACACTAGAGGTATCGATGCTTCTCAAGTCCAGACGATGGATTGCGCCAGTGCGGCAAAATCTAGTGCGGGAAAGACTCTTCGAGACCAGCATATTCCGGCTGGTGTACCTGACTACGGGTGGCATATGTCCAGGCTAGTAGTCATGCATCAACGGAAGATTCCTTACAGGACACCTTACCTGGTAAAAAAGTATCTCGCCAATCGGGATACGCCAGGACACAAAACTTGTGTTCTAACGGCCCCAGGTCCTACTGAGGACGGCCAGTACGACTATTCAGACCTCTCAGTCATCGAGGATCCGAAAGATTTTCTTAGGTTTTTTTTTTTTTTTTTT